>ARYC01006218.1:0-40244 GCA_000711775.1 Oxytricha trifallax
AATGAGCTCTGTTAAATTTGTTTTTACATTGACATAGTACTAATATCATCTCGTGTACACAGAATCAAATAAGCTAAGCTCTATGCATCTTCTAATAGAATGGTCACATTTCTCATTTCTTCATAGATATAAAATTAAAATTCTTTCATGGGTTTTTGAGTCTTTAAATCATTTACATAAAATTCTCAATAACATTCTTATTATCGTTCGATTGAAAAGATTTTTAGAAGTTAGCAAATCTTGTAAATTTGGGGATTTGACTTTTATTAAAGGTTCAATTTGAAATTAAATTTTCGAGGCTACGACTATGTTTCGGCTTAATTTAATGGTCAAAGCTCAATTAAATTTAAATAATATACAAAGTTTTATCTTTGCATTTCCATATCTAGTGACGAGAACCATGTCAATTCTTTCAAATTTATGATTTAAATTTTATTAAGAATGAAATTTAAGACTATAATTTGCTTAAAATGCGTCTACATAATTCTTTCATCAATATTTCTTTTTTCATTACATGCCAAGCTTATAAACTTTATAACTCAGTTATTTACTTAGTGACTCTTAACACATTTACTTCATTTTTAAAGTTGAAAAGATTGCCACTAAAATGCCATTAAAACATTTGCAATTTAAATGGACTAACTGAATTCAAATCATATTTATTATTCTTTTATTATGCTTGTATTAAAAACTATTAAATCCTTTATTAATATAAAATTAGGTAATTTGACTTCTAAGTTAAAATCTTGAGCTCATAATGGAATATTGGCTGGGATCGAAGATATATTAAGTGAGAATAGTAATATACATTTATTGAAATATAAGTTGAGATAATTGAAACGATTTTTATCTGCTTGTCTCTATTCATTCATTCATTTCCAAGTGGCTTTAGCCCCTCTCTAAAGATCATTGAAAGTAGAATGTGCGCGCATTCAAGCAGTCAGTTATAAATACCTAAATGTTTTGATTGCTAAGAAGCAAAGTTGTCAAAGATATTTCGATAGGAAAAATTTTCATTTGCTTGATTGATTATTTGAAGAACCTATCTCTATTAAAAATTTAAACAGCTCGTATAAGAGCTCTGTTAAATTTGTTTTTACATTGACATAGTACTAATATCATCTCGTGTACACAGAATCAAATAAGCTAAGCTCTATGCATCTTCTAATAGAATGGTCACATTTCTCATTTCTTCATAGATATAAAATTAAAATTCTTTCATGGGTTTTTGAGTCTTTAAATCATTTACATAAAATTCTCAATAACATTCTTATTATCGTTCGATTGAAAAGATTTTTAGAAGTTAGCAAATCTTGTAAATTTGGGGATTTGACTTTTATTAAAGGTTCAATTTGAAATTAAATTTTCGAGGCTACGACTATGTTTCGCCTTAATTGAATTTTCAAACCTCAATAATATTTACTTTCTCTACAATGCTTTATCTTTGCGTTTTCATATCTGCCGAAGGGAACCATGTCATTTCTTGCAAAGTTATGATTTATACTTTTATTAAGAATGAGATTGGAAAACTATAATTTACTTAAAATGCGTCTACGTAATTCTTTCATCAATATTTCTTTTTCATTACATGCCAAGCTTATAAACTTTATAACTCAGTTACTTAGAGACTCTTAACACATTTACTTCATTTTTAAAGTTGAAAAGATTGCCACTAAAATGCCATTAAAACATTTGCAATTTAAATGGACTTACTGAATTCAAATCATATTGATTATTCTTTTATTATGCTTGTATTAAAAACTGTTAAGTCCTTTAAATATATAATTAGATCATTTTACTTGTTAGCTATTCTTGAGCTCATAACGGAAAAAGGAGAAGGATCGAAGATATATTACGTGAGTATAACAATATACATTCATTGAAATATAAGTTGAGATAATTGAAACGATTCTTATATGCTTGTCTTTCTATTCAATCTTTTATTTCCAAGTGGCTTTAGTCCCTCTATAAAGATTATTGAAAGTAGAATGTGCGTGCATGCAGTCAAGCTGTCAGTTATAAATACCTAAATGTTTTCATTGCTAAGTAGCAAAGTTGTCAAAGATATTTCGATAGGAAAAATTTTCATTTGCTTGATTGATTATTTGAAGAACCTATCTCTATTAAAAATTTAAACAGCTCGTATAAGAGCTCTGTTAAATTTGTTTTTACATTGACATAGTACTAATATCATCTCGTGTACACAGAATCAAATAAGCTAAGCTCTATGCATCTTCTAATAGAATGGTCACATTTCTCATTTCTTCATAGATATAAAATTAAAATTCTTTCATGGGTTTTTGAGTCTTTAAATCATTTACATAAAATTCTCAATAACATTCTTATTATCGTTCGATTGAAAAGATTTTTAGAAGTTAGCAAATCTTGTAAATTTGGGGATTTGACTTTTATTAAAGGTTCAATTTGAAATTAAATTTTCGAGGCTACGACTATGTTTCGGCTTAATTTAATGGTCAAAGCTCAATTAAATTTAAATAATATACAAAGTTTTATCTTTGCATTTCCATATCTAGTGACGAGAACCATGTCAATTCTTTCAAATTTATGATTTAAATTTTATTAAGAATGAAATTTAAAAACTATAATTTACTTAAAATGCGTCTACGTAATTCTTTCATCAATATTTCTTTTTCATTACATGCCAAGCTTATAAACTTTATAACTCAGTTACTTAGAGACTCTTAACACATTTACTTCATTTTTAAAGTTGAAAAGATTGCCACTAAAATGCCATTAAAACATTTGCAATTTAAATGGACTTACTGAATTCAAATCATATTGATTATTCTTTTATTATGCTTGTATTAAAAACTGTTAAGTCCTTTAAATATATAATTAGATCATTTTACTTGTTAGCTATTCTTGAGCTCATAACGGAAAAAGGAGAAGGATCGAAGATATATTACGTGAGTATGTTATACATTTATTGAAATATAAGGTGAGATAATTGAAACGATTTTATATGCTTGTCGTTATATTCAATCTTTCATTTCCAAATGGCTTTAGTCCCTCTATAAAGATCATTGAAAGTAGAATGTGCGCGCATTCAAGCAGTCAGTTATAAATACCTAAATGTTTTGATTGCTAAGAAGCAAAGTTGTCAAAGGATATTTCGATAGGAAAAATTTTCATTTGCTTGATTGATTATTTGAAGAACCTATCTCTATTAAAAATTTAAACAGCTCGTATAAGAGCTCTGTTAAATTTGTTTTTACATTGACATAGTACTAATATCATCTCGTGTACACAGAATCAAATAAGCTAAGCTCTATGCATCTTCTAATAGAATGGTCACATTTCTCATTTCTTCATAGATATAAAATTAAAATTCTTTCATGGGTTTTTGAGTCTTTAAATCATTTACATAAAATTCTCAATAACATTCTTATTATCGTTCGATTGAAAAGATTTTTAGAAGTTAGCAAATCTTGTAAATTTGGGGATTTGACTTTTATTAAAGGTTCAATTTGAAATTAAATTTTCGAGGCTACGACTATGTTTCGGCTTATTCAAATTGATTCAAGCCTCAATTAAATTTAAATTCCCTCCAAAGTTTTATCTTTGCATTTTCATATCTGGTGGCGAGAACCATGTCAATTCTTGCAAAGTTATGATGTAAGCTTTTATTAAGAATGAGATTTAAGACTAAAATTTACTTAAAATGCGTCTACATAATTCTTTTATCAATATTTCTTTTTCATCACATGCCAAGCATATAAACTTTATAACTCAGTTACTTAGTGACTCTTAACACATTTACTTCATTTTTAAAGTTGAAAAGATTGCCACTAAAATGCCATTAAAACATTTGCAATTTAAATGGACTAACTGAATTCAAATCATATTTATTATTCTTTTATTATGCTTGTATTAAAAACTGTTAAGTCCTTTAAATATATAATTAGATCATTTTACTTGTTAGCTATTCTTGAGCTCATAACGGAAAAAGGAGAAGGATCGAAGATATATTACGTGAGTATAACAATATACATTCATTGAAATATAAGTTGAGATAATTGAAACGATTCTTATATGCTTGTCTCTATTCAATCTTTTATTTCCAAGTGGCTTTAGTCCCTCTATAAAGATTATTGAAAGTAGAATGTGCGCGCAGTCAAGCAGTCAGTTATAAATACCTAAATGTTTTCATTGCTAAGAAGCAAAGTTGTCAAAGATATTTCGATAGGAAAAATTTTCATTTGCTTGATTGATTATTTGAAGAACCTATCTCTATTAAAAATTTAAACAGCTCGTAAAAGAGCTCTGTTAAATTTGTTTTTACATTGACATAGTACTAATATCATCTCGTGTACACAGAATCAAATAAGCTAAGCTCTATGCATCTTCTAATAGAATGGTCACATTTCTCATTTCTTCATAGATATAAAATTAAAATTCTTTCATGGGTTTTTGAGTCTTTAAATCATTTACATAAAATTCTCAATAACATTCTTATTATCGTTCGATTGAAAAGATTTTTAGAAGTTAGCAAATCTTGTAAATTTGGGGATTTGACTTTTATTAAAGGTTCAATTTGAAATTAAATTTTCGAGGCTACGACTATGTTTCGGCTAAATTGAATTGTCAAGCCACAGTTAAATTTAAATTCTCTACAAAGTTTTATATTTCCGCTTTAATATCTACTGACGAAAACAATGTCAATTCTTGCAAAGTTATGATTTAAACTTTTATTAAGAATGAGATTGAAACTATAATTTACTTAAAATGCGTCTACGTAATTCTTTCATCAATATTTCTTTTTCATTACATGCCAAGCTTATAAACTTTATAACTCAGTTACTTAGAGACTCTTAACACATTTACTTCATTTTAAAAGTTGAAAAGATTGCCACTAAAATACCATTAAAACATTTGCAATATAAATGGACTAACTGAATTCAAATCACATCGATCATTCTTTTATTATGCTTGTATTAAAAACTATGAAATCCTTTAAATATTTAATTAGGTAATTTTACTTGTTAGGTAATCTTGAGCTCATAATGAAATAAGGAGAAAGATCGAAGGTATATTAAGTGAGTATGTTATACATTTATTGAAATATAAGGTGAGATAATTGAAACGATTTTATATGCTTGTCGTTATATTCAATCTTTCATTTCCAAATGGCTTTAGTCCCTCTATAAAGATCATTGAAAGTAGAATGTGCGCGCATTCAAGCAGTCAGTTATAAATACCTAAATGTTTTGATTGCTAAGAAGCAAAGTTGTCAAAATATTTCGATAGGAAAAATTTTCATTTGCTTGATTGATTATTTGAAGAACCTATCTCTATTAAAAATTTAAACAGCTCGTATAAGAGCTCTGTTAAATTTGTTTTTACATTGACATAGTACTAATATCATCTCGTGTACACAGAATCAAATAAGCTAAGCTCTATGCATCTTCTAATAGAATGGTCACATTTCTCATTTCTTCATAGATATAAAATTAAAATTCTTTCATGGGTTTTTGAGTCTTTAAATCATTTACATAAAATTCTCAATAACATTCTTATTATCGTTCGATTGAAAAGATTTTTAGAAGTTAGCAAATCTTGTAAATTTGGGGATTTGACTTTTATTAAAGGTTCAATTTGAAATTAAATTTTCGAGGCTACGACTATGTTTCGGCTTAATTCAATTGTCAAGCCTCAATTAAATTTAAATTCTCTACAAAGTTTTATCTTTGCGTTTTCATATCTGCCGACGGGAACCATGTCAATTCTTGCAAGATTATGATTTGAACTTTTATAAGAATGAGATTGAAAACTATAATTTACTTAAAATGCGTCTACGTAATTCTTTCATCAATATTTCTTTTTCATTACATGCCAAGCTTATAAACTTTATAACTCAGTTACTTAGAGACTCTTAACACATTTACTTCATTTTTAAAGTTGAAAAGATTGCCACTAAAATGCCATTAAAACATTTGCAATTTAAATGGACTTACTGAATTCAAATCATATTGATTATTCTTTTATCATACTTTTATTAAAAACTTTAAAATCCATTAAATAGATAATTTAGTCATTTGACTTGTTAGGTACTCTAGAGCTCACAATGGAACAAGGAGAAGGATCGAAGATATATTGCATGAGTTTCATATACATTTATTGAAATATAAGGTGAGATAATTGAAACGATTTTATATGCTTGTCTTTCTATTCAATCTTTTATTTCCAAGTGGCTTTAGTCCCTCTATAAAGATTATTGAAAGTAGAATGTGCGTGCATGCAGTCAAGCTGTCAGTTATAAATACCTAAATGTTTTCATTGCTAAGTAGCAAAGTTGTCAAAGATATTTCGATAGGAAAAATTTTCATTTGCTTGATTGATTATTTGAAGAACCTATCTCTATTAAAAATTTAAACAGCTCGTAAATGAGCTCTGTTAAATTTGTTTTTACATTGACATAGTACTAATATCATCTCGTGTACACAGAATCAAATAAGCTAAGCTCTATGCATCTTCTAATAGAATGGTCACATTTCTCATTTCTTCATAGATATAAAATTAAAATTCTTTCATGGGTTTTTGAGTCTTTAAATCATTTACATAAAATTCTCAATAACATTCTTATTATCGTTCGATTGAAAAGATTTTTAGAAGTTAGCAAATCTTGTAAATTTGGGGATTTGACTTTTATTAAAGGTTCAATTTGAAATTAAATTTTCGAGGCTACGACTATGTTTCGGCTTAAATTGAATTCTCAAGCCTCAGTTAAATTTAAATTCTCTACAAAGTTTTATCTTTCCGTTTTTATATCTGCTGACAAAAACCATATCATTCTTGCAAAGTTATGATTTAAACTTTTATTAAGAATGAGATTTAAGACTATTATTTCCTTAAAATGCGTCTACGTAATTCTCTCATCAAAATTTCTTTTTCATTACATGCCAAGCTTATAAACTTTATAACTCAGTTACTTAGAGACTCTTAACACATTTACTTCATTTTTAAAGTTGAAAAGATTGCCACTAAAATGCCATTAAAACATTTGCAATTTAAATGGACTTACTGAATTCAAATCATATTGATTATTCTTTTTATTATGCTTGTATTAAAAACTGTTAAATCCTTTAAATATGTAATTAGGTCATTTGATTAGTTAGGTATTCTTGAGCTCATAATAGAATAAGGAGAAGGATCGAAGATCTATTACGTGAGTATAACAGTATGCATTTATTGAAATATAAGTTGAGATTACTGAAACGATTTTTATATGCTTGTCTTTCTATTCAATCTTTTATTTCCAAGTGGCTTTAGTCCCTCTATAAAGATTATTGAAAGTAGAATGTGCGTGCATGCAGTCAAGCTGTCAGTTATAAATACCTAAATGTTTTCATTGCTAAGTAGCAAAGTTGTCAAAGATATTTCGATAGGAAAAATTTTCATTTGCTTGATTGATTATTTGAAGAACCTATCTCTATTAAAAATTTAAACAGCTCGTAAATGAGCTCTGTTAAATTTGTTTTTACATTGACATAGTACTAATATCATCTCGTGTACACAGAATCAAATAAGCTAAGCTCTATGCATCTTCTAATAGAATGGTCACATTTCTCATTTCTTCATAGATATAAAATTAAAATTCTTTCATGGGTTTTTGAGTCTTTAAATCATTTACATAAAATTCTCAATAACATTCTTATTATCGTTCGATTGAAAAGATTTTTAGAAGTTAGCAAATCTTGTGAGATGTGAGATTTGACTTTTGTTAAAGGTTCCACTTGAAATACAAATTTCGAGGCTTTGACTATGTTCCGGCTAAATTGAATTGTCGAGCCACAGTTAAATTTAAATTCTCTTCAAAGTTTTATTTTTGCGTTTTCATATCTACTGACGAGAACCATGTCAATTCTTGCAAAGTTATGATTTAAACTTTTATTAAGAATGAGATTTAAGACTATAATTTACTTAAAATGCGTCTACGTAATTCTTTCATCAATATTTCTTTTTCATTACATGCCAAGCTTATAAACTTTATAACTCAGTTACTTAGAGACTCTTAACACATTTACTTCATTTTTAAAGTTGAAAAGATTGCCACTAAAATGCCATTAAAACATTTGCAATTTAAATGGACTAACTGAATTCAAATCATATTTATTATTCTTTTATTATGCTTGTATTAAAAACTGTTAAGTCCTTTAAATATTTAATTAGGTAATTTTACTTGTTAGGTAATCTTGAGCTCATAATGAAATAAGGAGAGATCGAGTAGGTAATATTAGCGTGAGTATGTTATACATTTATTGAAATATAAGGTGAGATAATTGAAACGATTTTATATGCTTGTCGTTATATTCAATCTTTCATTTCCAAATGGCTTTAGTCCCTCTATAAAGATCATTGAAAGTAGAATGTGCGCGCATTCAAGCAGTCAGTTATAAATACCTAAATGTTTTGATTGCTAAGAAGCAAAGTTGTCAAAGATATTCGATAGGAAAAATTTTCATTTGCTTGATTGATTATTTGAAGAACCTATCTCTATTAAAAATTTAAAACTGCCTCGTAAATGAGCTCTGTTAAATTTGTTTTTACATTGACATAGTACTAATATCATCTCGTGTACACAGAATCAAATAAGCTAAGCTCTATGCATCTTCTAATAGAATGGTCACATTTCTCATTTCTTCATAGATATAAAATTAAAATTCTTTCATGGGTTTTTGAGTCTTTAAATCATTTACATAAAATTCTCAATAACATTCTTATTATCGTTCGATTGAAAAGATTTTTAGAAGTTAGCAAATCTTGTAAATTTGGGGATTTGACTTTTATTAAAGGTTCAATTTGAAATTAAATTTTCGAGGCTACGACTATGTTTCGGCTTAATTGAATTGTCAAGCATCAATAGAATTAACTATCTCTACAATGCTTTATCTTTGCGTTTTCATATCTGCCGACGGGAACCATGTCAATTCTTGCAAGATTATGATTTGAATTTTTATAAGAATGAGATTTAAGAAAATAATTTGCTTAAAATGCGTTGACGTAATTCTTTCATCAATATTTCTTTTCATTACATGCCAAGCTTATAAACTTTATAACTCAGTTACTTAGTGACTCTTAACACATTTACTTCATTTTTAATGTTGAAAAGATTGCCACTAAAATGCCATTAAAACCTTTGCAATTTAATTGGAGTAACTGAATGCATATGATATGAATTATTCTTTTATCAGACTTGTATTAAAAACTATTAAATCCTTTAAATATGTAATTAGGTCGTTTGATTAGTTAGGTATTCTTGAGCTCATAATAGAATATGGAGAAGGATCGAAGATCTATTACGTGAGTATAACAATATACATTTATTGAAATATAAGTTGAGATTACTGAAACGATTTTTATATCCTTGTCTTTCTATTCAATCTTTTATTTCCAAGTGGCTTTAGTCCCTCTATAAAGATTATTGAAAGTAGAATGTGCGTGCATGCAGTCAAGCTGTCAGTTATAAATACCTAAATGTTTTCATTGCTAAGTAGCAAAGTTGTCAAAGATATTTCGATAGGAAAAATTTTCATTTGCTTGATTGATTATTTGAAGAACCTATCTCTATTAAAAATTTAAACAGCTCGTAAATGAGCTCTGTTAAATTTGTTTTTACATTGACATAGTACTAATATCATCTCGTGTACACAGAATCAAATAAGCTAAGCTCTATGCATCTTCTAATAGAATGGTCACATTTCTCATTTCTTCATAGATATAAAATTAAAATTCTTTCATGGGTTTTTGAGTCTTTAAATCATTTACATAAAATTCTCAATAACATTCTTATTATCGTTCGATTGAAAAGATTTTTAGAAGTTAGCAAATCTTGTAAATTTGGGGATTTGACTTTTATTAAAGGTTCAATTTGAAATTAAATTTTCGAGGCTACGACTATGTTTCGGCTTAATTGAATTGTCAAGCCTCAATTAAATTTAAATTCTCTACAAAGTTTTATCTTTGCGTTTTCATATCTGCCGACGGGAACCATGTCAATTCTTGCAAGATTATGATTTGAACTTTTATAAGAATGAGATTGAAAACTATAATTTACTTAAAATGCGTCTACGTAATTCTTTCATCAATATTTCTTTTTCATTACATGCCAAGCTTATAAACTTTATAACTCAGTTATTTACTTAGTGACTCTTAACACATTTACTTCATTTTAAAAGTTGAAAGGATTGCCACTAAAATACCATTAAAACATTTGCAATATGAATGGACTAACTGAATTCATATGACATCGATCATTCTTTTATTATGCTTGTATTAAAAACTATGAAATCCTTTAAATATTTAATTAGGTAATTTTACTTGTTAGGTATTCTTGAGCTCATAATGAAATAAGGAGAAGATCGAAGGTTATATTAGTGAGTATGTTATACATTTATTGAAATATAAGGTGAGATAATTGAAACGATTTTATATGCTTGTCGTTATATTCAATCTTTCATTTCCAAATGGCTTTAGTCCCTCTATAAAGATCATTGAAAGTAGAATGTGCGCGCATTCAAGCAGTCAGTTATAAATACCTAAATGTTTTGATTGCTAAGAAGCAAAGTTGTCAAAGATATTTCGATAGGAAAAATTTTCATTTGCTTGATTGATTATTTGAAGAACCTATCTCTATTAAAAATTTAAACAGCTCGTATAAGAGCTCTGTTAAATTTGTTTTTACATTGACATAGTACTAATATCATCTCGTGTACACAGAATCAAATAAGCTAAGCTCTATGCATCTTCTAATAGAATGGTCACATTTCTCATTTCTTCATAGATATAAAATTAAAATTCTTTCATGGGTTTTTGAGTCTTTAAATCATTTACATAAAATTCTCAATAACATTCTTATTATCGTTCGATTGAAAAGATTTTTAGAAGTTAGCAAATCTTGTAAATTTGGGGATTTGACTTTTATTAAAGGTTCAATTTGAAATTAAATTTTCGAGGCTACGACTATGTTTCGGCTTAATTGAATTGTCAAGCCTCAATTAAATTTAAATTCTCTACAAAGTTTTATCTTTGCGTTTTCATATCTGCCGACGGGAACCATGTCAATTCTTGCAAGATTATGATTTGAACTTTTATAAGAATGAGAATTGAAAACTATAATTTACTTAAAATGCGTCTACGTAATTCTTTCATCAATATTTCTTTTTCAACACATGCCAAGCAATTAAACTTTATAACTCAGCTACTTAGAGACTCTAAACACCTTAACTTCATTTTAAAAGTGTATTAAATTGCCACTAAATAATCATTAAAACAGATGCAATATATATGGACTAACTGAATGCATTTGATATCAATTATTCTTTTATCGTACTTGTATTAAAAACTAGTAAATTCTATAAATAAGTAATAAAGTCATTTTCTATTGTTAGGTATTCTTGAATTTATAATTGAATAAGGAGAAGGATCGAAGATATATTTCGTGAGTATGTTATACATTTATTGAAATATAAGGTGAGATAATTGAAACGATTTTATATGCTTGTCGTTATATTCAATCTTTCATTTCCAAATGGCTTTAGTCCCTCTATAAAGATCATTGAAAGTAGAATGTGCGCGCATTCAAGCAGTCAGTTATAAATACCTAAATGTTTTGATTGCTAAGAAGCAAAGTTGTCAAAGATATTTCGATAGGAAAAATTTTCATTTGCTTGATTGATTATTTGAAGAACCTATCTCTATTAAAAATTTAAACAGCTCGTATAAGAGCTCTGTTAAATTTGTTTTTACATTGACATAGTACTAATATCATCTCGTGTACACAGAATCAAATAAGCTAAGCTCTATGCATCTTCTAATAGAATGGTCACATTTCTCATTTCTTCATAGATATAAAATTAAAATTCTTTCATGGGTTTTTGAGTCTTTAAATCATTTACATAAAATTCTCAATAACATTCTTATTATCGTTCGATTGAAAAGATTTTTAGAAGTTAGCAAATCTTGTAAATTTGGGGATTTGACTTTTATTAAAGGTTCAATTTGAAATTAAATTTTCGAGGCTACGACTATGTTTCGGCTTAATTGAATTGTCAAGCATCAATAGAATTAACTATCTCTACAATGCTTTATCTTTGCGTTTTCATATCTGCCGACGGGAACCATGTCAATTCTTGCAAGATTATGATTTGAATTTTTATAAGAATGAGATTTAAGAAAATAATTTGCTTAAAATGCGTTGACGTAATTCTTTCATCAATATTTCTTTTTCATTACATGCCAAGCTTATAAACTTTATAACTCAGTTACTTAGTGACTCTTAACACATTTACTTCATTTTTAATGTTGAAAAGATTGCCACTAAAATGCCATTAAAACATTTGCAATTTAAATGGACTAACTCAATGCAAATCATATCGATTATTATTTTATCATACTTGTATTAAAAACTATAAAATCCATTAAATAAATAATTAAGTAATTTGACTTGTAAGGTATTCTTGAGCTCATAATGAAATAAGGAGAAGGATCGAAGATATTTACGTGAGCATGATATACATTTATTGAAATATAAGGTGAGATAATTGAAACGATTTTATATGCTTGTCGTTATATTCAATCTTTCATTTCCAAATGGCTTTAGTCCCTCTATAAAGATCATTGAAAGTAGAATGTGCGCGCATTCAAGCAGTCAGTTATAAATACCTAAATGTTTTGATTGCTAAGAAGCAAAGTTGTCAAAGATATTTCGATAGGAAAAATTTTCATTTGCTTGATTGATTATTTGAAGAACCTATCTCTATTAAAAATTTAAACAGCTCGTATAAGAGCTCTGTTAAATTTGTTTTTACATTGACATAGTACTAATATCATCTCGTGTACACAGAATCAAATAAGCTAAGCTCTATGCATCTTCTAATAGAATGGTCACATTTCTCATTTCTTCATAGATATAAAATTAAAATTCTTTCATGGGTTTTTGAGTCTTTAAATCATTTACATAAAATTCTCAATAACATTCTTATTATCGTTCGATTGAAAAGATTTTTAGAAGTTAGCAAATCTTGTAAATTTGGGGATTTGACTTTTATTAAAGGTTCAATTTGAAATTAAATTTTCGAGGCTACGACTATGTTTCGGCTTAATTGAATTGTCAAGCCTCAATTAAATTTAAATTCTCTACAAAGTTTTATCTTTGCGTTTTCATATCTGCCGACGGGAACCATGTCAATTCTTGCAAGATTATGATTTGAACTTTTATAAGAATGAATGAAAACTATAATTTACTTAAAATGCGTCTACGTAATTCTTTCATCAATATTTCTTTTTCATTACATGCCAAGCTTATAAACTTTATAACTCAGTTACTTAGAGACTCTTAACACATTTACTTCATTTTTAAAGTTGAAAAGATTGCCACTAAAATGCCATTAAAACATTTGCAATTTAAATGGACTAACTGAATGCAAATCATATGAATTATTCTTTTATCAGACTTGTATTAAAAACTATTAAATCCTTTAAATATGTAATTAGGTCGTTTGATTAGTTAGGTATTCTTGAGCTCATAATAGAATATGGAGAAGGATCGAAGATCTATTACGTGAGTATAACAATATACATTTATTGAAATATAAGTTGAGATTACTGAAACGATTTTTATATCCTTGTCTCTATTCAATCTTTCATTTCCAAGTGGCTTCAGCCCCTCTATAAAAATTATTGAAAGTAGAATGTGCGTGCATGCAGTCAAGCTGTCAGTTATAAATACCTAAATGTTTTCATTGCTAAGTAGCAAAGTTGTCAAAGATATTTCGATAGGAAAAATTTTCATTTGCTTGATTGATTATTTGAAGAACCTATCTCTATTAAAAATTTAAACAGCTCGTAAATGAGCTCTGTTAAATTTGTTTTTACATTGACATAGTACTAATATCATCTCGTGTACACAGAATCAAATAAGCTAAGCTCTATGCATCTTCTAATAGAATGGTCACATTTCTCATTTCTTCATAGATATAAAATTAAAATTCTTTCATGGGTTTTTGAGTCTTTAAATCATTTACATAAAATTCTCAATAACATTCTTATTATCGTTCGATTGAAAAGATTTTTAGAAGTTAGCAAATCTTGTAAATTTGGGGATTTGACTTTTATTAAAGGTTCAATTTGAAATTAAATTTTCGAGGCTACGACTATGTTTCGGCTTAATTGAATTGTCAAGCCTCAATTAAATTTAAATTCTCTACAAAGTTTTATCTTTCCGCTTTCATATCTGCCGACGAAAACAATGTCAATTCTTGCAAAATTATGATTTAAACTTTTATAAGAATGAGATTGAAAACTATAATTTACTTAAAATGCGTCTACGTAATTCTTTCATCAATATTTCTTTTTCATTACATGCCAAGCTTATAAACTTTATAACTCAGTTACTTAGAGACTCTTAACACATTTACTTCATTTTTAAAGTTGAAAAGATTGCCACTAAAATGCCATTAAAACATTTGCAATTTAAATGGACTTACTGAATTCAAATCATATTGATTATTCTTTATCATACTTGTATAAAAAACTATGAAATCCTCTAAATATATAATTAGGTAATTTGACTTGTTAGGTATTCTTGAGCTCATAATGAAATAAGGAGAAGGATCGAAGATATATTACGTGAGTATGTTATACATTTATTGAAATATAAGGTGAGATAATTGAAACGATTTTATATGCTTGTCGTTATATTCAATCTTTCATTTCCAAATGGCTTTAGTCCCTCTATAAAGATCATTGAAAGTAGAATGTGCGCGCAGTCAAGCAGTCAGTTATAAATACCTAAATGTTTTCATTGCTAAGAAGCAAAGTTGTCAAAGATATTTCGATAGGAAAAATTTTCATTTGCTTGATTGATTATTTGAAGAACCTATCTCTATTAAAAATTTAAACAGCTCGTAAAAGAGCTCTGTTAAATTTGTTTTTACATTGACATAGTACTAATATCATCTCGTGTACACAGAATCAAATAAGCTAAGCTCTATGCATCTTCTAATAGAATGGTCACATTTCTCATTTCTTCATAGATATAAAATTAAAATTCTTTCATGGGTTTTTGAGTCTTTAAATCATTTACATAAAATTCTCAATAACATTCTTATTATCGTTCGATTGAAAAGATTTTTAGAAGTTAGCAAATCTTGTAAATTTGGGGATTTGACTTTTATTAAAGGTTCAATTTGAAATTAAATTTTCGAGGCTACGACTATGTTTCGGCTTAATTGAATTGTCAAGCCTCAGTTAAATTTAAATTCTCTACAAAGTTTTATCTTTCCGCTTTCATATCTGCTGACGAAAACAATGTCAATTCTTGCAAAGTTATGATTTAAACTTTTATTAAGAATGAGATTGAAAACTATAATTTACTTAAAATGCGTCTACGTAATTCTTTCATCAATATTTCTTTTTCATTACATGCCAAGCTTATAAACTTTATAACTCAGTTACTTAGAGACTCTTAACACATTTACTTCATTTTTAAAGTTGAAAAGATTGCCACTAAAATGCCATTAAAACATTTGCAATTTAAATGGACTTACTGAATTCAAATCATATTGATTATTCTTTATTATGCTTGTATTAAAAACTATGAAATCCTTTAAATATGTAATTAGGTAATTTGACTAGTTAGGTATTCTTGAGCTCATAATAAAATAAGGAGAAGGATCGAAGTATATTACGGAGTATAACAGTATACATTTATTGAAATATAAGGTGAGATAACTGAAACGATTTTATATCCTTGTCTTTCTATTCAATCTTTTATTTCCAAGTGGCTTTAGTCCCTCTATAAAGATTATTGAAAGTAGAATGTGCGTGCATGCAGTCAAGCTGTCAGTTATAAATACCTAAATGTTTTCATTGCTAAGTAGCAAAGTTGTCAAAGATATTTCGATAGGAAAAATTTTCATTTGCTTGATTGATTATTTGAAGAACCTATCTCTATTAAAAATTTAAACAGCTCCGGTAAATGAGCTCTGTTAAATTTGTTTTTACATTGACATAGTACTAATATCATCTCGTGTACACAGAATCAAATAAGCTAAGCTCTATGCATCTTCTAATAGAATGGTCACATTTCTCATTTCTTCATAGATATAAAATTAAAATTCTTTCATGGGTTTTTGAGTCTTTAAATCATTTACATAAAATTCTCAATAACATTCTTATTATCGTTCGATTGAAAAGATTTTTAGAAGTTAGCAAATCTTGTAAATTTGGGGATTTGACTTTTATTAAAGGTTCAATTTGAAATTAAATTTTCGAGGCTACGACTATGTTTGGCTAAATTGAATTGTCAAGCCTCAGTTAAATTTAAATTCTCTACAAAGTTTTATCTTTCCGCTTTCATATCTGCTGACGAAAACAATGTCAATTCTTGCAAAGTTATGATTTAAACTTTTATTAAGAATGAGATTGAAAACTATAATTTACTTAAAATGCGTCTACGTAATTCTTTCATCAATATTTCTTTTTCATTACATGCCAAGCTTATAAACTTTATAACTCAGTTACTTAGAGACTCTTAACACATTTACTTCATTTTTAAAGTTGAAAAGATTGCCACTAAAATGCCATTAAAACATTTGCAATTTAAATGGACTTACTGAATTCAAATCATATTGATTATTCTTTTATCGTACTTATATTAAAAACTAGTAAATTCTTTAAATATGAAATAAGATCATTTTACTTGTTAGGTAGTCTTGATTTTATAATGGAATAAGAAGAAGGATCGAAGATATATTACGTGAGTATAACAATAAACATTTATTGAAATATAAGTTGAGATACCTGAAACGATTTTTATATGCTTGTCTTTCTATTCAATCTTTTATTTCCAAGTGGCTTTAGTCCCTCTATAAAGATTATTGAAAGTAGAATGTGCGTGCATGCAGTCAAGCTGTCAGTTATAAATACCTAAATGTTTTCATTGCTAAGTAGCAAAGTTGTCAAAGATATTTCGATAGGAAAAATTTTCATTTGCTTGATTGATTATTTGAAGAACCTATCTCTATTAAAAATTTAAACAGCTCGTATAAGAGCTCTGTTAAATTTGTTTTTACATTGACATAGTACTAATATCATCTCGTGTACACAGAATCAAATAAGCTAAGCTCTATGCATCTTCTAATAGAATGGTCACATTTCTCATTTCTTCATAGATATAAAATTAAAATTCTTTCATGGGTTTTTGAGTCTTTAAATCATTTACATAAAATTCTCAATAACATTCTTATTATCGTTCGATTGAAAAGATTTTTAGAAGTTAGCAAATCTTGTAAATTTGGGGATTTGACTTTTATTAAAGGTTCAATTTGAAATTAAATTTTCGAGGCTACGACTATGTTTCGGCTTAATTGAATTGTCAAGCATCAATAGAATTAACTATCTCTACAATGCTTTATCTTTGCGTTTTCATATCTGCCGACGGGAACCATGTCAATTCTTGCAAGATTATGATTTGAATTTTTATAAGAATGAGATTTAAGAAAATAATTTGCTTAAAATGCGTTGACGTAATTCTTTCATCAATATTTCTTTTCATTACATGCCAAGCTTATAAACTTTATAACTCAGTTACTTAGAGACTCTTAACACATTTACTTCATTTTTAAAGTTGAAAAGATTGCCACTAAAATGCCATTAAAACATTTGCAATTTAAATGGACTAACTCAATGCATATGATATCGATTATTCTTTATCATACTTGTATTAAAAACTATAAAATCCATTAAACAAATAATTAACTCATTTGACTTGTAAGGTATTCTTGAGCTCATATAAGAAGAAGGATCGAAGATATATTACGTGAGCATAATAAACATTTATTGAAATATAAGTTGAGATAACTGAAACGATTTTATATGCTTGTCGTTATATTCAATCTTTCATTTCCAAATGGCTTTAGTCCCTCTATAAAGATCATTGAAAGTAGAATGTGCGCGCAGTCAAGCAGTCAGTTATAAATACCTAAATGTTTTCATTGCTAAGAAGCAAAGTTGTCAAAGATATTTCGATAGGAAAAATTTTCATTTGCTTGATTGATTATTTGAAGAACCTATCTCTATTAAAAATTTAAACAGCTCGTATAAGAGCTCTGTTAAATTTGTTTTTACATTGACATAGTACTAATATCATCTCGTGTACACAGAATCAAATAAGCTAAGCTCTATGCATCTTCTAATAGAATGGTCACATTTCTCATTTCTTCATAGATATAAAATTAAAATTCTTTCATGGGTTTTTGAGTCTTTAAATCATTTACATAAAATTCTCAATAACATTCTTATTATCGTTCGATTGAAAAGATTTTTAGAAGTTAGCAAATCTTGTAAATTTGGGGATTTGACTTTTATTAAAGGTTCAATTTGAAATTAAATTTTCGAGGCTACGACTATGTTTCGGCTAAATTGAATTGTCAAGCCACAATTAAATTTAAATTCTCTACAAAGTTTTATCTTTGCGTTTTCATATCTACCGACGAGAACCATGTCAATTCTTGCAAAATTATGATTTAAACTTTTATAAGAATGAATTGAAAACTATAATTTACTTAAAATGCGTCTACGTAATTCTTTCATCAATATTTCTTTTTCATTACATGCCAAGCTTATAAACTTTATAACTCAGTTACTTAGAGACTCTTAACACATTTACTTCATTTTAAAAGTTGAAAGAATTGCCACTAAAATACCATTAAAACATTTGCAATAAAAATGGACTAACTGAATGCATATGACATCGATCATTCTTTTATGATACTTGTATTAAAAACTATAAAATCCTTTAAACATATAATTAGGTAATTTGACTTGTTAGGTATTCTTGAGCTCATAATGAAATAAGAAGAAGGTCGAAGATATATACGTGAGTATAATATACATTTAATGAAATATAAGGTGAGATAATTGAAACGATTTTATATGCTTGTCTTTCTATTCAATCTTTTATTTCCAAGTGGCTTTAGTCCCTCTATAAAGATTATTGAAAGTAGAATGTGCGTGCATGCAGTCAAGCTGTCAGTTATAAATACCTAAATGTTTTCATTGCTAAGTAGCAAAGTTGTCAAAGATATTTCGATAGGAAAAATTTTCATTTGCTTGATTGATTATTTGAAGAACCTATCTCTATTAAAAATTTAAACAGCTCGAAATGAGCTCTGTTAAATTTGTTTTTACATTGACATAGTACTAATATCATCTCGTGTACACAGAATCAAATAAGCTAAGCTCTATGCATCTTCTAATAGAATGGTCACATTTCTCATTTCTTCATAGATATAAAATTAAAATTCTTTCATGGGTTTTTGAGTCTTTAAATCATTTACATAAAATTCTCAATAACATTCT
Organism: Oxytricha trifallax; assembly: GCA_000711775.1. Taxonomy (NCBI): domain Eukaryota; phylum Ciliophora; class Spirotrichea; order Sporadotrichida; family Oxytrichidae; genus Oxytricha; species Oxytricha trifallax. Next base: position 19,381 of record ARYC01006218.1, read on the forward strand.
TATTATCGTTCGATTGAAAAGATTTCTAAAAGTTAGCAAATCTTGTAAATTTGGAGATTTGACTTTTATTAAAGGTTCAACTTGAAAATAAAATTTAGAGGCTACGACTATCTTTCGGCTAAATTGAATTGTCAAGCCTCAATTAAATTTAAATTCTCTACAAAGTTTTATCTTTCCGCTTTCATATCTGCCGACGAAAACAATGTCAATTCTTGCAAAATTATGATTTAAACTTTTATAAGAATGAGATTGAAAACTATAATTTACTTAAAATGCGTCTACGTAATTCTTTCATCAATATTTCTTTTTCATTACATGCCAAGCTTATAAACTTTATAACTCAGTTACTTAGAGACTCTTAACACATTTACTTCATTTTTAAAGTTGAAAAGATTGCCACTAAAATGCCATTAAAACATTTGCAATTTAAATGGACTAACTGAATTCAAATCATATTGATTATTCTTTTATTATGCTTGTATTAAAAACTATTAAATCCTTTAAAAATATAATTAGGTAATTTACTTGTTAGGTAATCTTGAGCTCATAATGAAATAAGGAGAAGGATCGAAGATATATTACGTGAGTATGATATACATTTATTGAAATATAAGGTGAGATAATTGAAACGATTTTATATGCTTGTCTCTATTCAATCAATCATTTCCAAGTGGCTTTAGCCCCTCTATAAAGATCATTGAAAGTAGAATGTGCGCGCAGTCAAGCAGTCAGTTATAAATACCTAAATGTTTTCATTGCTAAGAAGCAAAGTTGTCAAAGATATTTCGATAGGAAAAATTTTCATTTGCTTGATTGATTATTTGAAGAACCTATCTCTATTAAAAATTTAAACAGCTCGTAAAAGAGCTCTGTTAAATTTGTTTTTACATTGACATAGTACTAATATCATCTCGTGTACACAGAATCAAATAAGCTAAGCTCTATGCATCTTCTAATAGAATGGTCACATTTCTCATTTCTTCATAGATATAAAATTAAAATTCTTTCATGGGTTTTTGAGTCTTTAAATCATTTACATAAAATTCTCAATAACATTCTTATTATCGTTCGATTGAAAAGATTTCTAAAAGTTAGCAAATCTTGTAAATTTGGAGATTTGACTTTTATTAAAGGTTCAACTTGAAAATAAAATTTAGAGGCTACGACTATCTTTCGGCTAAATTGAATTGTCAAGCCTCAATTAAATTTAAATTCTCTACAAAGTTTTATCTTTGCGTTTTCATATCTGCCGACGGGAACCATGTCAATTCTTGCAAGATTATGATTTGAACTTTTATAAGAATGAGATTGAAAACTATAATTTACTAAAAATGCGTCTACGTAATTCTTTCATCAATATTTCTTTTTCATCACAAGCCAAGCAGATAAACTTTATAACTCAGGTACTCAGAGACTCTAAACACATTTACTTCATTTTTAAAGTTAAAAGATTGCCACTAAAATGCCATTAAAACTTTGCAATTTAAAGACTAACTGAATGCATATGATATCAATTATTCTTTTATCAGACTTATATTAAAAACTAGTAAATCCTTTAAATATGAAATAAGATCATTTGACTAGTTAGGTAGTCTTGAGCTCATAATAGAATAAGAAGAAGGATCGAAGATATATTACGTGAGTATAACAATAAACATTTATTGAAATATAAGTTGAGATAACTGAAACGATTTTTATATCCTTGTCTCTATTCAATCTTTCATTTCCAAAAGGCTTCAGCCCCTCTATAAAGATCATTGAAAGTAGAATGTGCGCGCATTCAAGCAGTCAGTTATAAATACCTAAATGTTTTGATTGCTAAGAAGCAAAGTTGTCAAAGATATTAACTGCTCAGTTATTTTTAGAAGATATAAATTTCTCATTATTTTTAAGAGTAGGATTAAAGTTGAGAATATAGAAAAATTCTATCAAGACAATAGACTATGATAAGGAAGATTGATCCTATCCCACGAAATTTTAAAAATTATCCTATTTTTATTGTTAAAGGTTTGTAAATCGAGTTATATAAACAATAATTTAACGATTAATTTAGACATCATGAATACCTAAAAAAATTGAGATCTTTTTTAAAATGTCAAACAATAGAAACGTACTAAAGCAATAAAATTTGATTAACCTTACTTCTATTAACTAGATAGGATTAATTAAAATTAGGGTATTTTTTTTTCAAAAAAAAATATTGTAAATGGCAATGGGTATTACAACTGGAGTTATAGGGATCCGTATGAACGCTTGAGTGCAAATTAAATACTCTTATTATTTGTGATTTTATTTGAATCATAATGCTTACTAAAACATCTTATTAAGTTTTAAATACAATCTCCATCTTAGATATAATATTTTATATTTTTGATGCAATTAACATCTAGAATCAAGTATTCGAAGTTTAAAAAGGAAGGCCTCCTCACTAAAATTAAAAAGAGACAAATCAAAGAATCAAAGTATTAAAATTGACGAATGTAAGGTTTGCACTAACACTAAGAGTAATACCGTGCTTGTGCCATGTCGAAATAACTATCTGTTTCTGGAATGCTCTGATTAAATAAACAATATCTGCCCTATTTGCTGGAGATAAGCATCTCAAATTGATCAGGCTAATGATGCCTGAATTTATAACAAAGCTATATATGTTATATTGAGATGTGAATTTAGATAAATTTAATTACATTTTATCTATTTCTTTAGTAAAATATTTAATAGTTAGCTATCTAATTATTGAATATTTAGGAATAAGCTAAATAAATTAATTCAATGTTGTGAATATAGATTATTTGAAATATAAATCAAACTTTCTTATCAAATCACTCATTCCATTAAGTTTTTCAGTTTAATCTGCTAATTATATACCATACTTAAAGTTTTCCTCTTTATTTAAAGTTCAACAATAAGACTAGTGAATATAAACAAAAATCATAGTGAAAATGATATACAAAGTGAATTAAGCTTATGTTTAATTAAAACAATATTTATTTTTAAGTTTTGAGGGTTGAGGATATCAAGAGAATGGAAAAATGTAATTATTGTATGGGTAAGTTTGCCAATACTAAAATGGCGTAGGATTTGAGTCGAATTCAAATCCGCATGCACATGGAACGAAATTATTTTTTAATTAATCTTAAAATCCTCAAATAAATAAGAGTATATGTAGTAAAGATTTGAATTTCTAAAGATTAATTTAGAGAAAAAATCTTTATAGGCTGAAAAAGAGGAATAATTGAAAGATAAAGAGTAAATCTATGTTTAAATTTGTCTTAAATTTAACCGAAATATGATCCTTCAAGCATTCAACCTCACCCTAGACGCAATATAGGCATTACATAAGTTTTAAACTTCAATTGATCATTCATGTCTGGTTCATTTTGAAGAGTAATTTACATCATGGGTAGAAATCTTTCAGATGCTGCGACCATAGATATCGAAGTCTGCATCATTAAAGAGATTACTTAGAGCATGTATGGCGACTTAAGAAGTTTACTTGTGTCTTAAAAATCATCCATAAAGGTTCTTTGTAGTTGCTGTGTTTAAAGCTGTGTTTATTACTGGAATTGAGGAGTATCTTTCAAAAGCAAAAAGATTATTGATTCTGTTACTCCTATGCATATCAACATTATAAGAAATAATAATATAACATTAAGAATTATTGTAATTATAAAGTATACATAGAATGTACTTTCTCTTAAATGCTGTAAAATAACAGAAGAAATGATGTTTCCCACAATGATTGATGAAGTGAAGAAAATCCAAAAGTATGAGAAGAAAAACCTTTTTTCTCTGGAGGACAACATATAGAAACATACCTCCCTTAAGCAGCCCATATTATACTTGCACCAAATCTAATAAAAGCAGCTGTAAATACTAATGAGAATTATACAAAGCCATTTCTTAATAAGGAGATAAAAATGAGAATATCATAACATATTAGTTTAATTTTTGTTTATCAAATAATTTCTATTATAATTTTATATAAATTTATATAAAAATTATATAATTGCATTATTAATAGTGGAAGAGAGAATTAATATTTTAATATTTACTATCTTTAATGATTTTGTCAATTTTTGTAACAATTACAACATTTATATAATATCCAGAATGAATAGCATATGCTTCCAATTGCTAATGATGTCTTAGTGTCTTTCTTTTTGACAATTCCTGTGCTAAAAAAGTTACAAATACCAAATACAACACCGCAACTGAGTAGAATTCTTAGCCTTGAAAGCTTAAATTTATCATTATTTATGGAGCAAGGAATGCTGCTGAATCATAATCCACAAAACTAAAGAGATAGTATGTTAATGCAAAGGAAATTTGGTAATCCCATTAAAATTATATTGATATAGTTATTTAGTTATTTATTAAGTTTATTTTATTATACAAATTAAAAGTAATAGTAAAAGAAAGTATCAGTTTTTAAACTTATTTTAACTAATTACTAATAATCTATGATCACAAATAAGCTTTAAAGAGTAAAATAATTACATATGGTTTAAATAACAATATCGGGAAAATACTTAATTATAATTTCATTACTCTAGTTTATTCAATAATATTTTGATTGATTGATTGTTAATTGACGCATTAATTTAACCTTTATGTTTAATGTTCTTGGCAGGTCTATTACCAGTTTCAATATATTTCGTTCGCAAATCATAGCTCATATCGTCCATTACATTTGCATCTTATATCATTATGGTCCATTTCAGTTTAGTAGAATCCTAAAAATTAGTTGTATGGTCCCATTATGTAGTAATACCTGAGAATGATCATTTAATATACTCTCAGTTGCTTATTATTTCTTTGAACCCACGAATATTCTTAAAAGCCATTCCTCTTTCTCTTGTTTTTACTTAAGAAATTCATTAACTTTTTAGGCTTCTTCATAACTTAAACCTACTGGAACTTTGAATTTACTCAACAAGACTAGTAAGAAATCAGAATTTGAGTTTTCTGCTCTTAGATGATCAAATTTTTATCATACATTACAAAGTATTATTTTAGTTTTTCTGGAGTGTAACTGTGACAAATATTTTTTTCAATCTAAAAATTCTCTGTCTTCGCTACACTAAGAGATCTTTTTCACAGCTTTGTTTATATTCATTATAGTAAGAGGGCACACATCGGGACGTCATGAAAATCCAAAATACAATAAATAGTAGTTTCTTATCAATTTTTGATTTGTCATTGAATTATTCACTACCGTCATTAAATTATTCACTGCCTCATTTAGTTCAACAAATATTCGTGCATTTTATAGGAACAACAAAAAAATACTATTGAAAAGTAAATTACTCTTAGATTCATGAATTGTCTTAAAATTATATTTATTCCTGAGATTCCATTTCAGGAAATTAAAATAAAATAAAATTCACTAAAATTAAAATAAAACTGGATTGCTTCTTATACTACTTTTCTTTATTTCTATTCATAATCTTGTTTTTTAGGTTAATTACCTGGTTCATTAAAAAATATCTCGTAGAATTTTGAAGCAAGATAATATTTTATTTTTAAGAGCGGAAAATCTAGAATTAATGTAGAACTAGCGCTTAAAATTAAAATAAAGAAGCAATTTATTTTAATTTTTATAATTTATAATTAGCAACTTGTAAAAGCATCATCAATTAACTAAAATATAGTCTTATCAAATATCATAATAGTATTGCTATTGTTAAAAATACATTTCTGAAATTCATTGATTTCATTTAATGAACCTGTAATTGTTGCTCATCAGTAATTATACTCATAAAATATTAGTTAACTGAGAATGTCTCTGGCTTTCTTTAAGTCTCCTTTCAACACTCTAATCAACCCATAGTATCTGTCAAATGACGTACCTCTCATCGAATATAAGTGAAGCCATTCCAAGCAATCTCTCATCATTTAAGTTGAACAGAGTGTAATCATCATAAAAATGACTTTTTCAAAGAAACTCTGGAGTACTAGAGTTAAGAATCACAGTTTTCATCATAAAGATCTTGAGATAAGTTTAGTCTCTTTTTACTTAAATGAAAGCAATTAATTTTTAACCAAAATATTGTCTATCTTGTGTTCTCAGTCTAAACATAACAATCATATAGGTCTCTTTGATATCCTTAGGTATGAACAGGTTGATTTGAATTTCTTCAGTTTCATTTGGCTTCAAGGTGGACTATAAATCTTTCACATTTTTAAGCACTACTGCCTGAGAATAAACTGGAACAAGTTAGATTATTCCCTTTGGCCAGTCAATTTATGCTTGATTTTAGATAATCCATTTCAAAGTACTCTGTTGATCAGCTTAGGCTTCAAGAAAATCTCAGATTGACCTTAGATGAGGGCATAAAGCTACTTATCCTTAGGAATATACTTTTTATTGAAGAAGTTTCAGAAGCTTTAGAGTCCAGTCAAAAATTTCTGAGATTAGCTTTGATAAATCCCAAAACTAACTCTAAAAATAATATGAAATGTCAATTAGCTTGGAGTTTTCAATTTTTTCTTTCTTCAACTTCCTTTTCAACTTGCTCAATCTCCTCTGTTACTTTATTTCTTCCAATTTTATATCTTCTAACATTGGTTCACTTTCAAATAGTGTAATCAATGACTTATCGACTTCTAGTCTGATTCTATGTTTCAAATTTTACAAAATCCTAATGTTTTCTAAATCTCATCCTCAGAAGAATCATAATCACTGTCAGAGCTCTACTTCTCACTGCAACATCAGAATTAGATGAAGAATTTTATGATAATCTATCATTCATGTCATAGTCATAGTTGGCATCCTCAGATTTCTAGCTTTAAATTTCAATTTGCATGCTGACGAATATTCCAGACTATTGTTTGATTAAGGAATTAATGTTATTATTCTGATCATATTATTGCTTCTCCCTCTATAGGGAACTGTGACTGGGATGGCAACTATTTAATGTAGAAGCTTCGATATCATCATCAACTTACTTTTTACCTTCCAGACTTTCACATCTTACTCTGGACTAATCATGATTGATCTTGAAGTTTGAATCATAGCTGCTATAGCAAAGGCTCTACTTCATATTCTTAGTAGGATTACTGGATTAGTTGTTGTAGTCATTAAGTGCAACATTTTTTCCTTCCTCAATTCTGTTAAAGTTTTAGTCCAAGTAAGAAAAAAACTGATTTATACAAGTCCTCCTACAACTTAACAATTACTTAAAATCTCAAGGTGTTGGTAGATTTCCAGCCTTCATTGATTAGGATGCTTGTCTCTTGTACCAACAACGCATCATGTAAATCTCCTCAATCTGATCATTGTCAGAAATGACAATTCTCTGCTGATCTTAAGTTACCCATATAATTGCAAATTCATTCAGTCCAACTGCTCAGAGTTTACTAGAAAACACGCATTTAGTTCTTTAAAGCGAGCTTTTACTTGATTTGAAAGGCCTAATAGATCATTAAATGGGTTGAAGACTCTCTTGACTTTGTTGTTAAATTCAATTATAAGTCATTTAACCTTTTTGAATTCTTCGGGATTACTCATTACTAGAAATTGATATATATCACTTATATAAAAATTTGTTAGTAAATTTAATAATAATGATAATCCAAATAAAATTCCTCGCTTCTTTTCTTCTTTCATCTAAATGATATTAATTATAGTGATTAAATCTTTTAATCTCATTGAATAATTATAATTTGAATTTAAAGTATGAAGAAAAACCAACAGAAACAATCAATTAATAAACAACAGAAGATGGTTCTAATTAGTAAACCTCATCTTAAACTAAGATCAAACAACATTTTCATCTTACTCAAAAGAATAGCCTGTCATTGAAAAGCACATTTTAAAAAATTAAATGCACTAATTGCTGATCCAAGAGTAAATTTAAGTGATTTATTTAATAATTGTTCGTAGTTTCTCATCAACATTTCAGGTAAAGAAAGTGAGAGACTATCAAATGTTTAAATGAGTCCAAGGTTTTATTGGCAGAGAGAAACCCTTTATTTCGGTAATCCAGAAGTAATCAGCAATAATTTGATAAATACACTTGAAAAAAGGTATGACTCAATTAAAATCAAACCACAAAAAGGAGAACTAAAATCCTTAGCATTTAATAATATCTAAATTTCATTATAGCAATAGCATATTAGTCAGTGAATATCCCTCAGCTACAGCATTCAATAAATAATATGGGAGTTATGCTGGATGGTTTCTAATCTAAACCAAATATTGGCAGTGCTATGAAAATGGATAATTTGGATAAACTTCGTTACTAAAATGAAGGTAGAATTAGGTTGATAGAGCATAATATTTTAAGAAGAAGTAAGACTCTCGTAAGTGAGAGAAGTTTTCTAATAAAATAAGAAAAATGTTGCTTCAAGCTTGAGTTTCTCAACTTATGGGCGTGAGGAGTTGATTTAGATCCAAATACAAACACCTACATGATTGAAAATCACCTAAGCCACTATTGTTAATCACCATCAAAGAATATTAGAATTGACACTGATGATAATAGATCTCCAAATAGAGAGGGAAAAGCCAGGAGTCCCAAAGTTATTTCACCCAGGCTATAAAAATTTGAAACTTAATTTGAGAAGTTTATGATTCACTAGTATGTAGATGAAAAGGTTAAACCAGTTGAGCAACCTGAAAGAAAAAATCATTGTATTATATTGAAAATAATATGGAAAAATATTGAATGAGGAAGCTCTAGTTGTTCTTGGTAAAATAATACATATAAATTCAAAACCAACTTATAATATATGATTTATTTAATTTCAATAAATTTTAACTTAAGAGTGTTTGATAAGTTTAGACAAATCTTTAACTTAATGATGGAGAAACTAGAACCAAATCAAGAAAACTCTCTCCTACAAGACCACGTAGACTTCAACTATTTGATTAGCACTATTGCATAAGACGAATACTTTTAGAATTTCATGAGTGAAGTTGCAATAAAAATAATATATCGTGAGAACAAATCATTTGAAGAATTACTCTATAGAGGACATACTGATTAAAAGGAAGAGTCAACTGGCTGGATCAAATTCCTTGGATTTAATCATAAAGAGAGACAAGTTACAGGGCTTAAATCAAATGCAACTTAGTTCAACAAGAGACACAGGATTAACTGCAAATGGAGCTAATGAAGTGCTGGGAGGTTGCCAACTATAGTAGAATTTTTATCAAAAGTTTATGAAGCAAACAAAAACTTAATTAAACTATTAAAAGTAATTAATTTACCATTTATGATAATCTTTAAAATATTCAAACTGAACTACAAGGAAAGTATGGTCCCTTAGGAGGAAAAGGAAAATCAAAACTTAATAGTTCCTTAACCATATGAATTTGAATAACGTGGAAAATCTCTTGAAATTACTATTCGTGATCAAAATTTAGAATAAATGCTTAAAGATAAAGAAAATAATGATCTTTAATACAAATCCTATGTTTTAAATAGGAAACGATATTCCTAGAACTATAAAATAGCCACTTTTTTATTAAAAATTAAGAATAAAGAAGAACGTAGAATTGAGGTGAAAAGATTATCAAAGCAAAACGAGAAACCTTTCTCATTTTATTCGAGAAATCAAAGCAAAAATAGAGATGGTGGGAGTGATGGAGATATTCCAGAAACTATGAAACATTTTCCCTTCAGAGCAAATAATATTATATTGAATAAAATAATTGTCAAAATTCTTCGAAAGTATTGGTTCCTTTATATTAGAGAATGAATGACAAATTGAATACGAGAGAGAAATAAGAATTAAAAAGAATGCCGAACTTATCTATTTGATCAAATTAAACCGCATTAAAAATTTTCTGCACTTAAATAATTTGGAAAAAATTAAATAAGAGTCTTTTAAATATAATTTTTCTACATATTTACTGAGTAAAATAATTATTTTCAATACATGCAATATTATACTAAAACACATTTTTATTGAAAAAAGAAGAAAGTAACTATAAGAGTGGAGAAGAAATACCAGATAACCATAAAGCCAAAGATAGCGTCATAATAATCAAGAGTTAGCAGTCCTTTTTGTGACATCTATATAAACATTTCTGAGAGTGAGGTAGTAAATTAAGTTATGTTATATTTGATCTTCTGTCCAATCATCTTTGACTTATTTATTCTTCACTTATCCTTTTATAGTGATAAGCAAAATCTAATCTTTATGAAGATTAATCAGAAATAATGTAAAGATACTAATCTGTGCACACAGGTGAGAATTAATGAATGGAATGTATTAAATTGCATGTTGCTAGAAACTTAGTACCAAGCTATCAGGATATACTCTTGAATTCTTAGTTTAATGTTTCTGAATATCTTATCATTCTAGTCAATCATAATCTTTTGAACCAGAAAGTAAGATTCATTGAAGAGAAATTGAAATTCCTCTCTGTAAGTTAAGATTCTCCTGAAAATAGCAGTGACTACTACTCTCATTTTCAAAGTACTCTCTTTTAATATTCAGGTACAATAAATGCTTCTAAAAGTGATTGTACTTAGAATAAGGTGACAATGAGTGAGATTAGATTCACGAACATTGAATAAAGTAAAACTTTATATCTTATTTGTTCATCGCCTTTCTTAGTTGCCGTCACTATGTTTCTGTTCTTTGTTTGCATGAAGAAATATTAGGAGAAACTAATGCTAAGGCAAGCTGTACATAATTAAATTAGAGCAGCATATCCAGCAAATTATGAGTATGAAAATTCATGTGGTAAGTCTAATCTGCAACCTAATAACTCTAGCGTTTAGTTTACACGTTCTAATGATTTATCATGAGCTTTTTCTATGTTTGAGTAAAAATATTTAATTTTAAAAAGTAATTTAATTTATTTAAAATGCCTACGATCAATTGAATTTAAGTAATCCTACTACAATAAAGAATGTCTAAATTGCAAATAAGAATTCCATCTTGGTTTCATCAGTAAAGTTGATGTACCCTAAATTGAAATTATTATTCATTAAGTTAACTGAGTCATTAACAGTAAAAACATTATTATGTTGAATGTAAGATTTCTATCCATCTGCTAAGGAAAATGAACTTTCGTGTTTGAGTGATAATAAACAGTATCAAAACCTCAATAAACAACATAAAGAAGAAATGTGCCTCTAGAAAGTTTCATAAATTTCTATAGTCCTAAATGGATATTTGGCTTTGCTTGGTAGATTCTTCTTATCGTACTTATTAACCTCTCTTTTTTATGGCTAATTTGATTTCTCCAATACCTCGAAGTCTTAATCGAGTGTGTGTACGTAAGTGATCAAGCCATAAACTACTTTTAAGGAAAATATGATTTCTTTTCATAGTTTCATACAAAGAGTCATTACTGAAACGGAGAACTAACTCAAATGACAAGATATTCCAAGCCATTTTATGAATAAAATAATGAAGGTTGAATGTTTAATACAAATGACATTTCCAACTGATTAATGTAGTAATTCATGTGGTTATTTAGATTTTTAAAAAAGAAATTTCATTTATTATAAAAGATAAATAAACACAATGGTCAGGGCATATTTAGAGGCAAGTTTGCTTTATAAATTTTGGCATTTATTGAAGATGTTATTAGAGATATTTATGCTCTTTATTGCAACTATCTTCAAGAAGGACCACGAGATATGGAAAAACAGGATGCAATTCCATTCCGGTCAGATTAAAGTAGAGGTGGTGGTCTTGGTGATAGACCAATTAGTTGAGGCAAGTTTGGAAACTCAGACTACCGAGGTATTAGTGGGACAGGTGCAAGTGGAGGAAGTGGAGAAGTAGGTGGAAGAAATGTCATTAAAATTTAATTTTATAGAATTTATTGAAGACCTGGCGGTATTATTAGGAGACTAAGAAGTCAATCGAACATGAGGCTCTCAATGGGTGGTGAATGAGGTCCATGACCACGCAGAATCATTTGTTGAATATATATATATGGTGAGAAAGTCAATTATTTAATGATGAATAAGCAATATAATCCTCAAAAATTGTTATACTAATTTAAAAAAGGAAGTTTTGTCATAAATTAAAATCACTAAAACGATTTAAAATTTTGGTGAAACTTTTTATAATGAAGAAGTAGAAAGTAAAAACTTTGCAAAAGTGCTTTTTCTTCTGAAAATCAGTAAATTACTTGATGATAGAAATAATATAAATTTGGAAAGTTTCTAAAAGTTTAAATATTTCAATCAGTGACAACAACCATAAATTACTATAATCTGTTAAAAAAATAGTGATTAATTTCTTAAATACTTTTAATTTGAACTAATAATTTGATTAATCATAAACATAATTGTGCAATAAAGTTTTTCTTGAAATTATAACTATAAATAACTGTCACTTTTCCGCTAACAATCTATTTGCTATTATTGTATACTTTTAGATTTTAACTTTGAGATTTTTGAAGTTGACTGATATTTCAAATATTCATAATTAATGATAAGTAAACTTTGAAAAGTGAACCTAAGGTCCATTACTATTTTTGTTGATTTTATAGGTCATCTTGGCTCCCTTTTAATTGATTTTCGATTTAGATTGAAATTTAGTACTTTTTATTAGAGATTTCAATTAAATAAAACTCTCTTTACTCCTAAAATTGGGATTTTTAAATTGATTTTTGTTTGCAAAAGTAGCTGAAGATCTAAGTGTAAACATTCCACTTTATGAATTTAATTTTTGCAACGAAAGATTCTTTTGATTTTCTTTTAAGATTAATAGCTACTCTTATAGTTAAAGTTTTTTTTCTTGATTTACTTGCACTATTTTCTTTTCTTTTTACTAGTGAACTAATTTAGCTTTAGAATGCTGCTGTTTTTGCTCTAATGAAGTTTAAAACATTAGCTTATGTTTATGGTTTAAAGTTTTACTTAGTTATCCTTGGATTTTTTAAGTTTTTTAATTGCTAGTTTTACCTATCTGAAATCAATTTCGTGATATTTTACAAATGTAACTTCTGAAAAGTACTCTATTGTGTATTTTAATTGTAAAACTTAGGCTATTAATTGATTCTGATATAGAATTAAATTGCTAAGCAAGAAATCAATTGAATTTATATATTATTGTTGATGTTGCTAAGCTTGAAAGGAGTTTGTAGTTAAATATCACTTTATTCATCAGTTTACTCTTCTTTAAGCTTCTTGCTTCCTTAGTTGCTGAAAGTTTATAATTAATTTAAGTCAAAGTATAATTTAGTAATGGTTTTGTATTTCAATATTTCTTTTGAAATTAACTGCAACAACCTTAGTTCTTATTTTCGGGGAAGAAGGAGCTGAATAAATATTGCCATTATTGCCTGCTTGATGCTTTACGTTTAGAGAAATCTAGGAGTATTCCCTCAGCTAATCCATTGATTTTAGTATTTCAATTTTTGGGAGTCTTAGATGGTGATTTCTTAACAATTGAGAGATTCTCTATAGACTAGTAGTAATCATGATTAATTTTCAAATTTCATTGTTTCATACTGAACAAATAAAACCCATTATTTTAACAAGTAATTAATTAGTCTAACTGAAATACGAATATAAATGAAAGAATTGTATCCAGTTCAAGTCTAAAGATAATAAGAAAATGAAAAAAGATAAAAAAAATTACAACTTGTTTTATTTATTTTTATTAAATGATTAATAATCTAAATTTTAGGTTGATGGCTTTATAAATAATTAAATTTAATTTTTGAAAAAATTAGAAGCAGAAATTCTTAATTTTAATAAGGAAATTTTAATAAGAGTTTTTACTTGTTCTTTATTATATTTGATATAATTTTGATATTTAATAGTTAACTTTTATATATTAAAGTTCTGTCTCCTTAATCCCAATCCTAATCCTGTTTTCTTATTTATAGTTGATCTAGTATTGTTCTGTAAGTTAATCTTTGATTATGATAGAGGGGGGTCGTTATTATTTTATAAATTTGCCTTTTGAAAAATAAGACTCCATCTAAGATTCAAATTTATTGTAAGTAAGCTCAGACTCCAAAATCTTTAATGCTGATTCAATTTATGTTTTAACTATTGTATACTTCTATTGAAACCTTTAGGTTATATTCATCTTCAAAACTTTTTACCAAATATTCAGGTAGTTTCAGAAATTTATACTCTTATAAAGTTGCATGAGAAAATTTTGATGGTTGCCTTGAACTAATTGATTTCTTAATCATTATCTTGTTGCGCACTTCCCTGAATTTATTTCCTTCAGATAAAAATCGTCGTTTGCTTATCGTTACTAATAAAAGCTACTATCTCGCTTAACACTAACATTCTTTTAAGCTTGAGTAGTTTTCTAATTTTACTTGTTTGAAGCATATTTAGTTTTTTTTAGTGAAAATTTAAAGAATAAATTAAGACATATATGCAATCAATTTAGTCATATTGAAGTCAACCACATATAAAATGTAACTGTAAAAAAATTTGAATAGAATTAAAAATGATCTTTAAATCATGCTTTTTATTATAGTAATTAAGAAGAGATTCAGGCATATTATTCGCTATGATTTCATAATTGATAAAAGGCATTTCTAGTGAACTATTTGAAAAGTGAATTTTATCAATAGCTGTAAACTGATTATGATTAAATAATTAAAATTATTGTCTTTCTAACCCAATCTTAATTCCCCTCACTAATACCGTCACTGCTATTTAAATTTACGATTAATTATTAATGCTATTAGTTTTTTTTATCTTGGTAATTACCATTTCTGATTTTGAAATTTATTTGTTAATTATTGATCGTTTCACTTTTTAAATTGATTTCAATTATTAAATTAGAAAGTTGATTGGTGGATGAGGTCCCAATCTCAAGTACTTTGTGGGTTTATCACATTAGGGGCCATTCAGACGGGTCTAATCTGTCAGTTCCTCAACTCCTCGAATCGACTGCACGCTAAGGATTTCCCTGTATTAAAGGAGCTGTCTGGTGTGAGTTCAGTTTCCTCGGTAATAGGGAGCAGGATGAAGGTGGTGCTCATCTTTCAAAGTGATAAGCTGAGAACCATAGAATTCAACGATAATGATTTTTCTCTCAACCAGGTCAGGTTAAATAGGCTACCACAGCGGAAGGACAGAGACTACTATCTCAACAGCGGTGGAACCTAGTAAGAGTTTTCACCAATTATAACTTTAATTGCTTACAGGAAACAGATCTCTTTGAGCGCTCTGTTGGGGATACTCCTAGCCTCGCTCGGCTTTTATCCTGTTTGCATTTTGGAAACAGAGTAAAGTGGAATGGGGGCGAGGTGGTTTTTCGGAGGATTTTATGACTTGCCAAGTCATTGATTACCACGTCAACTCACTTCAAATACGTCTACGTCACGAAAAAATTGATGATTTGATCTTAGTATTAAACAGTGAGTATGTTAAATTTAATTTTGAGTTGACTCATTAACTAACTAATTTTATTTCAGCTAAATGCCTTAATTATGATAATTTGATAAAGAATTATCATCTTGAAACTTCTACTTTAGTTAAGTTTATTGATAAAAAGCCTTTGATACGATTAAAGTTGAATTGTTTTTGGGTTGACTTAAATGTTAAAGCTATTTATTCTTGGAATATAATGCTTTACAGACTCTTTAGTTATTTAGCTATTGTTGAAGATACTTATATTTTCATTTTGTTTTAGTGATTAATATGTCTGCTATAAAACATCGTTTCTCTCAGAGTTAAGGTACTTCACTTTTTAAAATAGGGGAAATTGCAGTAGCACTTAACCCTTCTCAATCAATTATAAAAAATTATATTAAAAAAGTAAATTGCTGGTTGTTCCAATATATAATTTATTTTTACTCATATTTTGGATTTGAAAGGAATTCCGAAACTTTAGGTATTTATTTTATTGAAATTTTAATATCTTTTACTGTTACTAAATTACCCTATTTATTTAATTTCTTTTAAATAAATAATCTTAATACGCCCTAAAAGAATTATTAATTTGGGATTTATTAATTATTAAAAATTAAAATTAATTTGATATAGAGAAGTTATAAAAAATGGGATCTTGTATATAAAAAGAATTAATTTGTACCAACAAAAACTAGACTTACTTATATGAAATATAATGAATCCATCATTCAACAACAAATAAAATCCGAAAGCATTCTCGATTAATAATTAATTGCTTAAATTAATCAAAAGAAGTACCTAAAGTGAAAGGAAACTAAAATAAATGACAATTCACATAGACATAGTTAAAAGTATAATTGATAAAGATTTAGAGAAGCTACAAAATTACCTTGACAAAACGTATGTTGAGAAACATTTGCAAACTGAAATATATTTTGAAGCTATTAAAGAAGATTTAGACTATAAATTATCAAAGAGACGAACTTTAGATACTGATCATAATTTTCATTTATATTCAATATTTTTAATTTAGGAAATCTTACTTGATTAATTTAAATTAAAGTAAGTTCATGGATATTCCAAAAACAAAAGGACACAGAGATAGAAAATAATCAAATTAAATCTAGAATTAACTCAAATATCAACCCTCAGGACTTTTAATACATGTACACGTTCACAATCGCTGTTGCTTTAGGACGATTTGATTTTTTAAAAAAAAAATGTGAAAAAAGTTTGGGGGAAATTAAAATATATGCTTGTAAGATTAACATACCTAGAAAATATCAAAGAGTAATTGAATTTGTTTAGAATTTAATGAGAGCTAGAATTCACAAGCTTTCAAGTTTGCCTGTTATAATAGAGATTATGAAATGCTAAAATGTCTGTTGAATGAGCTTTATGAGATATGGTCATGGTAGGATTTTGAATCTATGAGCAATCTTTATTTAAAGAAAATTGGACAGACAGCAAAGTCATAAAATTAATTTTAAAAGCTAGTACTTTAAACTTAATGCAACTCATTAAATTTAGAGAGACTTAATGATATTTTACTGCTGTATAATATCTGTTAATGAATAAGTTCTAAGACTATTTTTAAATATCATAATATTATTTTATGAAATTTATTGCTTTCACAATTCTTAATATGGGAAACATGGTATACTACTTTTATTGATAAATTTACATTTTTATTTCTCAAGTAGAACTTAAAAGAAAACTTATGGAAAGCTAACCAAAACTAGATATTCATGCTGAAATTTTTCATTTGATAAGAACTTTTCATTAAAAATATCAAATTCAGTAAGATTAAAGATATTTGCTTGACTAAGGAAAGCAGTTTCATTTCTTTAATGATTTTGAGTAAAAAACTGAGATAATAAAAGCAATGATTTTAAGTTGTCAAAGTGACTTTATTAATGTAAATCCCTTACGGGTTGCTCTATAGGCCCTAGGTTTTGGATTACCCAATGAAATCAATGAAGATCAACAAACAATTAACAATATCTCAACCATTAACAAATTAAAAAGTGTAATTAAAATTATATTTCAGCTTTTAATTTAAGTAAATGAGGTATTTTTTTTATTTTTGGGATGATTACCCTTACCTTTTTAATATTAATGATTTGCTAAAAATTATCAAATTTATTGTATCAAGAGATAGCTAATCTAGAACAAAATATCTTAATGAAATTAAAAAATTAAAAATGCTATTGCCATATTTCTTACTAGGAGCTTTAAATAACAGACGATATTTTTAAAAGTATTATTTAGAAATCTTAAACATGATTGAGATGAAAAATGTAAAATTTACTGCAAATAGATTCATTTTCAACGTGTTTTTTTTTTAACATTCTCCATTCATTTCATACATTTTTTAGAGCATTATTTAATCAATAAATGAAAATATAATTTTAAGTAAATGATATGCTTAACTGAACAATTAATCTAAATAATTTTTAATTATAAATTAGTGTATTAATGATAAAATAAATCATAAGTTACTAATTCCAGAATTAAATTATCTCCATAATTTTGAATAATTAATTAAAATTTGCAAGTTATAAAGAATGAAAAGATTTTAGATGATAACTCGTGTTTTAATTTAGCTCTTGTAGCTTAAAACAATTCAAATTCCTTAAGTGACTGAAAAAGTAATTTATATTATTTTAATTTTTGCCATTTCATGAGAAGATATCATTCACAAGTAAAGAATGCAAGATGCATTTGAAATTAAGACTTTTTTTATCAATTATACAACTAATAACCTCAGAAAATTCAATTATAAAGATAAAAAAGCAACATATTGATAAAAGATTCACTATCGAGGCAGCAGTCTTTCTCTTAAATATCAAAGATGAATATCAGTTAGAATTAGTTTATAAATCACAATGAATAAGTGGAAAGAGGAATGTATTCTTTCATAGCATCTTAGGAAAGTCAATTAAATAATGAAAATTAAATATAATAATAGAGATAGGAAGTAATTTGATATTTAGTAAAAATTGTACCCAAAAGATATCTCATAAGCAAATATAATATTCCTTTAGCCTTTCACTCAAACCACACTGGTAATGTCCATTGAGTATTGAGGAAGTTAGTTTTTGAATGCTATTATGAATTAACTGAATAGGAAATCGATGAGTTAATGATACAACTACCTCTAAAAAGCCTATAAATTATATACAATATCTAAGCTATTGCACAAATATAATTATTTAGAAAGTCTTAGATAGTAAAGATTGAAAGTTTAATGGTAAAGTTTAAGATCAAATTAGAAACTTAGTAACCAAAATAATTAATAATCCTATGTTTGAAGAGGTTGATAAGCAATTTAAAATGCAGAAGAAGTAAAAATGTTAAAGCTTATTGATTTAGGTTTGATATATGCCTATAATTTATATATGAAATCATTTCTCTAGAATATTTCAATACATATATTTGTAGTTTTAAATAAAAATAAACATTTTATTTGCATACTACAAAGACATCAACAGGAGAAAAATTTGTTGTATAGTTTTAATTTTTTTCTTTTTATAAGTAAATATTTAGTATTAATTTAGTTGATATTATACTTTTTTTTATTGACAATTTGCGTATACTACATAAGTGAGAATTTATAATATTCAATTATAATATAATTAATATATATTCATCTTTATATTTGCAAAAGATATAAAACTAAGATCTATCTTCTTAAAAATACGAATAATATTATAATAACTTTTAAGTAGATTATAAGATTCTTTGTTATTCTAAAAGGCAATGAACTTAAAGGCATTAAAAAATATTATAAAATTTCACAAGCAAATATTTTTTGTAAGGTTTTTTTATGAGGGTATATTTGTTAAAAATTTCCATAATTTAAGATTGATATTACAATTATTTTTTCCATATTTAGTTTTTTATATATATAAGATTTATAAACATTATTTATTTTACAATTTATTTTGTGTTTAAAATTATATTAAATTTTAAGTATAATTAAATTATGAAATTAAGTTGAATAAAATATATTGTTTAATCTTTAATACAATTTTTTTTTACTAAAACATTCGCAATTGATCTTATTAATAATTATTTATATTAATGAAAAATAATTTTTACTAACAGGAAGGAACCAAGACTACAAAATTGGGAACTATAAAGTTCAAAGAAAAAGAAGTCAACACTAAATTCCAGTGCAAAGATATTAAAAATAAATATTTAATATATTCTTTTTGAAAAGATGAGGTGTTTAATGGTGGGAGATGTGAGCATGCTTTACAATGAATAAAGATATTTAATTAGAAAAATCCTTTAAATATATCCAACAGACTATTACCGCAAGGATTTTGGCGAATCAAAAGTGTAATGGTACTATTACAGGTCAGATCTGAACTTTAAAAAGCTAGAAATAAGTGAAAAAGACCAGGCGTAGATTTGCGATTAGGAGTCATTTAAAACTACTCACACAGATCTTGTATGTTTAGAGTTTGAATGGAAAGTGAAATATTGTGAAACTGGATGAATTTGAGCAGCTAAAAGCTACAACAATGATAAATTCTTTACTAGAGCTGATTTTGACATTCAAAAGAAAGTACTGAAACCAAGTCTTGATAAATGGCAAAATATATGCTCTTTTTAAAGACCTATTAATCCACAGCAATTCTATATCTGCTGTAATTACAGCCAAAATTGGTATCATACAGATTGCATAAATCAACAGCTCAGGGAGAAAACTTTAAGTGTGATAAGTGCATATGGAAGATTGATCATTCAATTTTAGGCAATCAAAACCCCAAAACCCCTTAGTGAGGTTTATAAGTGCTTTGATTTGTAGGGTATAGTTGGGGTCTTATTGGGATTAGTAGAGAAAACGCATGTTTTTTATGAATTTAATGAATATTTAATGAGTATAACTGTACTTAATTCAAACTATTTTATCTGCTTATCTTTGTGATACCTCTTGAATTTAGCAGTCTGTAGTTGTTCTAGTATATCATCCAATGATTATCGTGGATATGCTGGAGCATTTACGATGACCATCTCAACTATCTTCTTAATTTCATTGCATATTTCATCTTGCTTAATATGTTTAGCAGCCAAACTTATTGATTATTTTCATGTTTTGTTCCAAAGTATGACATACTTTCCATATCGCACTCTAAGATAATTGCAGCTACCGCCCAAACATCCCATTATACAGAGCCATTTGTCCATTTCTCTCTTATAGGGAAGTATCCTGGAGTGCCTAAAACCTTAGCTAAAGTCACTATCTCTTGTCTTATTGCTCTGTTGAAATCTATGACTACTACTTCTAAAGGGCAGAGATTTAGCATTACATTTTCTGGCTTCAAATCTCTATGAACATACCCTAGATCATGGAGCTCCTTCACACCCTTAGCCATATCTGTGAGTATCTCATTCAAATCATCAGGATATCTATTATGGTAGAGATACTCTCTTAGAGTCATTTCAAACTTCTTTAGTCTCAAAGCAATAAAACCATGACCAAGTATAACTCCGTCGAGCTTAGCTAAGTTCTTGCATTATCTTTTCTAAGCCTCTCTCAGTACT
>ARYC01006219.1:0-12780 GCA_000711775.1 Oxytricha trifallax
AATATTAGAGAGCGAAATGGAAAGCATAACTACTTTAAGCATGAAAAATTATCAATAAGTTTAGCTTAGAATTATATAAAGTAAGAAGATGAAAGAGAAGAAATTAGAAATTTAGTCGAGATAATAATCGTAAGAGCTCATAACTATCCTAGAAAAATTATATTAGACGACTTAGTTGAGATACTAGTAAGACTCTCATTATTCCCAACAAATTACAGCACTTTTAAAACTTTTTAAGGAGCTTTGGGGTTTTGAATGTAAAAGCAAAATGTTGCCACATGCCTAAGGTTAAAAAAGGGGGTGAACCCTAACGAGAGTCATATGAAATATTCATTGCTGAAAATGTTAGCATTCCAGTGTCTTTGTATAAATACAAAGTCAGAATATAAAATGTCGCAAAAATATTGAATATTTATTACTCCATTTTTTAATAATAGCATATACAGTTTTTAAAAATGAAATTATTAGTAAATGCTATCATGCTAAAGTAGGAGGTAGTTCATTGGAAAGCCAGTTGGTTTAAGCTATTTTTGTTTAAAAAATTATTTCCAGTTCTTTTTTTTAAATATAATTCAAATTGTAATTCTCCAGATAATTAATAATTCATTTAAAGCCATATAGCAAATGTAAAATCTAAGTTTGTGATAAACTCAACTGGTGAGATAGGTTCGATATTTGTAAAGTAAGCTCCATTAGCTTAAAAAACTTAAGGCGTCACTGCTGCATTCGTTTATCGGTAGAAAATGCAGGCATGAATTAATAGTAGAAGAAATTGAATTCAAGATAATCTAACTTTAAATAAAAATAAATGATGAATTTGAAATTCAAATTTTTTTATATAAAATATTATTTCTAATTCAGTGTTTATTCAATGTGAATCTACTTTTATTATTATGTTACACTGTATTAAAATCCCAAACTTATTTAATCTTATTTAATTGTTGATTTTTTTAGTTTTTGATTTTTTCTATTTTGAAACTATAACATAATGTAATTTTTTGAGTTATTTTTTAACAGTATGTTTTAATAGCTTGATATGAATATTAAAAATAAATTTTATAAAAATATTTAAAACGATAATTTAATCGAAGAATTAAATAGTATATATTAATATTGTAGAAATATATATGATTTTGAATGAATGAAATAAATTGGCTTTGAGGAAGCATCCTCCTCCTCCCCAAAATGTATAATATTTATTTTGTAGTCTGATATAGTTTTTGACGTTGAGCAATTGAAGCTAAAAAACATGGTCTACAGGGGGAATAGTTTTCGAGCTATTACCTCATCGAAGTAAAAAAAATCATAATAAAATTGAAAAATTTCAATTTTTCTTTAAGATTTACATTTTTATAAAATTAGCAATTTAGTGAAAATTCATAAATGAAACAAATATATAAAATTATTTTATAATTAAAAAATGAAATTTATTATTACTTTGAAGTCAATTTAAAATAAAAATAAATATAATTATTTTTTAATTATAAAATACGATTATATATTTGTTTTATTTATGAATTTTCACTAAATTTTTTTGCTAATTTTATTAAAATGTAAATCTTAAAGAAAAATTAAAATTTTTTCAATTTTATTATGATTTTTTTAATATGATTTTTACTTCGATGAGATAATAGCTCGAAAACTATTGCTCGCGTAGACCATGATTTTTAGCTACTATATCAGACGAAAAAATCAAAATTAGACATAATGGAGTGGGAGGATGCTTCCCATACCCAATAAATTAATAATTAAATAATTTTAATTAGTGCAGTGTACTTTTTCGAAACCAAGACAATATGGTGCTTACTCGTTAGAAAATTCAAATTAAGCTGGACTTTACTATTAGCGATACTAATAAATTCGATTGAAAAAGCGAGATAAATCGAATTTAATTTTGAAATCAAAATCAACTAAACAAATCATTAAAAATTAAAGTAGGTTTATCTCGCTTCAGGGATACGATAGATGATAACTGCAAATAATAAAGTCTAGTTAATTAAGAGTTCTCAATCTAACAAGCACCATATTTTCTAGGTGTACTGAAAGTTAACTCACATTATTTTTTATAATTAATAATATATTTTTTAATTCAAAATAAAATGTATTCCTATAATACTGATTTTTAATTTTAATTGAATCATTATGTTTTTAAAGTAATTATATTTTGTAAGATTCAAATTTGTATATATATTTCAAATAAAATTCCAAGCTAAGCAAATCTTTTATCAAAATATTTATAAATTTAAAGTTGTTTTATTTGAAATTATTGAGAAAATTGAAAGATTATTAAATAAAGAAAAAATTATATATCAAAATTTTTATTTAAAACTTAAACTAATATTTTAAATAAATAATTGAATATAAATGAGAAGGAGTGAGAATAAATTAAAAACTTATAAATGAATTTTTTATAAAATTTGAAGAAAAATAATCTTAACTCTTGTCATATTTACAGTAAATATTATTCATTATTAATAATTAGTAATAAAAATTTAATATAAATCATATTTCATTTGAATATAATAATCTTTTTAGTTTTTTATTGTTTTCTAACATTCTTATTAAAAATTTGTCTTTCTCTCTCTTAATTTATTATTTTGATTATAAATGTACAAGTTTATTTAATGATAGGAAAAGATATATTTAATTTAATCAAAATTTTTATATTATAATAAAAGGACTATAAATATATAAGCAGACTTAAATATTTGGGGCTAGGATTAAATAATTATATATTTGGTCTAAAATAAAAGAAATATCATTATTAGTCAATATCTAATATTTAGTATTTATAAATGAAAAATTAAAATTTTAAATAATATTGTAGTATTGTAGAAATATTTTCAAAATTGGGAAATTATTTTAAATTAAATTGATTATAAATAAAAAAATTGTCAGTTAAAAAGTTACCAAATTAGAACAATTGGGCTAAATCGATAGAAAATTTTAAATCAGCTGGAAATTACTATTAACGGTCCTATTTTATAGCATCTTGGAGCGAGATAACTTGATATTAACTAAAATACACAAAAATTCAATATATTTTACCCTCATATAAAAGTCAACTTAACTTACACCAGAGATGCGATCGAGGGGTACCGCTAATAGTTAAGTTGATTTAAAATTCCCTATCTAGCAGGTACCATATTGTCTAGGTTTCGACAAAGTTAACTGCTAATAATATTAATTAAATTAAATTAAATTTCCCAAATAAATTATACTTTAGCAATTTTATTTAAATTACAATTCATTTATCAAAATTATTTAATACTTTATCCTATTTTTAATATTTAAATTAAATGTCCATTATTATTATTATTAAATGCTGAATGGTAATTAAAACTGGGGCTAAATGTCCATTTAGCATTTCAAATGGATTTAAAATATTGTCAAACATTTTTAGAATTGAAAAAAATCGTTAAATAGTAAAAATATTTAAAAGCATCTTTAATTATACTTTTTCTATAATTTTTTTATTTTTGTTTTTAACTTCTTTACTTGACAATATAATCAAAATGATAATAAATTAAAGTTATTAAAAATAAAATCTTGAATTTATTTATTGTAAAATAAATTTATAATTCTAGATATAATAAAATGTAAGATTACCCAATGAATGGAGGTAGCACTAACATCTCTCATAATTCTAAAACTCCCTAAAAATCAATTTAAATTAATAAGTTTCAGTCTAACTACAATTAAATTATATGATTTTTATGAAGTAACAGATTATAAATTATCTTTAAACTAAAACACGATAACTTAGTAATTGTCATAGTCAGTTTTTGATCGTAGGAAATCATAGCTCTCTTAATAACAACAACAGCCCAGTTCACATAATACCACGACCACGATAACCAGACCTACAGGCGCATCAAGCAACTTAAATGAATCCCAGGGTCATAATAATGGATTGAGGGACAGATATGATGGGGATCTGTAAAAATTTGACAGATAGAACAATAATAATTACATAGACTAAACTAATTATTCACATCAGAATATTCTTATGTAATTCTTATAAAATTCACAAGAATTGGATTATTTCACATATGAATTAAAATGAAAATTCATTTCTTCTAAATAAATACTTCTAACACACCAAACTAAAATGTAAAGAATAAATTTGTTTCAGGTTCTAGACTATCATACATTGAAAACATGAAGGCAAATGAAACTGTTATCCTCCCTTACTTAAAACCAAAGCTAAAAATGTATGCACTTTCCCAATTTTTACTTGTCGTTTAATTACTTTTTATTTAATTTGTATATTAAAACATTATTTTATAGAAAAGTAAAGAAATCTAAAAAGAGAAGGGCATTGAAATCCCCTGCTTAAAAAGACGTACAGTACCAATAAATGTTGAATTATCTCCTAAAATAAAAATAAAATTTGGCTCATAACTACGACTTCGAAGAGAGATAAAACAGTCGCATTGCCAAACTACTAAATTTAGAACAAAACAACTTAAATCTCTTAAATAGCCCAGATTAATTGTTGAATTATAACTCAGATGATTATAACTTGAATAATAGAGAGATTTCTAATAATAATTCAATGATGTAGTAGTACTAGAGGAGTGGCTATAATTCAGCCATGTCAGGGGGTTATAACACTGCTAGCAGTCCTTAAAAAATGGATAATAAGAATAATTAGTCAAAGTAACAATAGAATATCATAGATAGAGAGTAATATCTTTAGAGTATTGTTGATTATATTATTTTATATAAAATTAATAAGGGGAAATGTTCTTTTTTATAATTAAAATAGAATTTAATTGACCAAGGAGTAAAATTACCGATTATAGCACCAGATACTTAGCTATAGTAGCAGATTAATAGCTTCAGTAATTTAGGGTAAATTAGTGGTTTGAGACATAGAAGTAACACAAGCATGAACACCACTCAAAACGCAGCTACTATCAAAAGAAATTCCATGAACTTGGCATCAACTTTACATTATTTAATTAAATGATATATATTGTAAATAAATAAATACATATGTATATCGTATATTTTATACACATTTATATTGGCAATAATTCATGGATTTATGCATGTTTAATTGAAGTGTATTATATTAAATTAACTCCTGGTTAGTCTAATGACAAAACTAACAGAACTTAAAACTATTTAGACACCACTATAAACTCTACAAATCGCAATTAAATCATGTCTCATGAGAAAGATATCGATTAATTCGAGACTTTCGCTTAAATTACAATTGATTCCAAGAAATAATATGGTACTAAAAACAATCTCTGCTTTATATTTCTATTATTAAAATTTATCAAGCACAGCCATTGCCTAATGCATATCAAATTTATCAATAAAATTTAATGAATACTGCAATAAACGTGATTGATCATTAAAATCCAGGCAGTAATAACTTCCAGAATGCATCTTAAATTTATAGTTAAAAAGCTCCTAATTATATGAAACCCACGTAGAAATTTATGGCACATATCAGAGAGGTGTCGTCTGGCAAGAGCAGCAATAGAAATTATAATTAAAGTAATTAGTTGCCTTCTTAAGAGAGATTAAATTTTTAAAAAAGTTTTATACTTTAAATCAATAGTTGCTACTTATAGCTTTTATTTTTAATATACCAATTCCCAATATCTTTTTGGTAGAATTTAACATTAATAAGATACAACAGTTAGTTATCTTCTCAAAATTAAGTGTATAGACAACCCAATTTCCCTGGTTAAATAGTAAAAGATATCAATGATTTCAAGAGATTCGACTAAAACGCCCCTTACATAGGTTAAAACACTCACAACATACCAATTTATTAGAATAACAACAGTAAAACAATTAGAAATTCAAAATCAATTGTTGTAGTAGACCAGCTGTCTTATAGGGCTTAGTAGTAGCATCAGTATTAATAGAATATTCACTATACTCAAGAATAGCTAGACTAAATGTAATAAGAAAGAGAAAGTAAAATGAAGGAGCATCACTCGAGGGTGTAGAGCATTGTTTAGAAATTGACTAGTCCTAGAAGGAGAAATAGATTTTGTAACTAATTATAAATGAATGCTTCTGTTCTTACTTATTATTGGAGAGTTTTATAATTTTGTCCTTGCTGTCAGTATAAAGTAGAGTAAATTGAAAATTCACCATATGATGAGACAAACCAAGACAAAGGAAAGCACGGTCATCATCACCACAATCATCATAATCCCAAAGATCATACAGCTTCAAGAAACGGAATACATTTAAACGACACAATAAGCAGGCATCATGACCACAATTTAAGTGAGAATAATATTTTAGAGCATCATAGGTCTAACTCAGGCGGTGGTCATAGTTTCTTAAGAAAGGGTTAGAATAAACTAGCTCATAAAAGAGTGCCAGATGGTGTGCACTTGAATCAATACCCAGATGTAAGTGACACTCACTCGCATCACTCAACCATATACCCCAAGTTTCAAAATGGCTAGAAATAACCATGGCGATATACAGGCAACTATTAAGGACAGAATTCGTTGACTCCTATGTAAAAGCATCCACATTCACACTATCATGGACATCATCATAATAGGTAAAATTAAGTAGGCTAAAGCAATGATACATTTAAGGATTCTATTGGAGCACGCTCTCCCAAATTTCCATCTCGGAAAATGTCTCCTGAGGTTTAAGATAGGCTACTAGGGAGAGCTAACACAAGTAAAAGAATATGCAGTACTTTACATAATCACACAAACACACCTATGTAGAGAAAGCAAGCAACCCTTGAATCCATTATAGTTAGAATTTAAATCAGCATGTAAAATAATTATTAAAATTTTTTAATAAAATGCTAAAATCATTCGTGTTAATTCTAGTTAAAAAACTTGTTAATGTCTATATTTTAATTATATTTATAAACATAAAATTTAGGAAAAAAATTCTATTTATTAAATCTATGCTATTCTTATTAAAATTTTAATAAAACTTGGGACTATAATAATCAAAGAAATTTATCATCATTAAAAGCTAATCCTCTAATGACTAGAATTTTAAACAGTAATGTTTAAATTTAAACACTGTATATTCATATTTAATTGATACTTCTGCAATATAAAGCCTAGACCAATGTCTGCCGAGAAAATATTAAAACAAGATATATCACTTTCTCCAATTTAATTCAGTTAATAGGACCAAGATAATTAAGTATCTGCTGGGGCTTTTTCTCCCACTGTGAAATTTAACGAATTTGAAACATAAACAGGGAATCACTTGCTTGATAATTTTAAGTGGAAAGAAGAGCGATCAATCGAAATTGAAACAGATCCTCCTGTTATTTATATGTAAAATAATTCCTTAGACACATATAATTTTCCTTAAATGGATGATTAAGTTATTGAGAAGAAACCAGATCCAGTTGTGGAAATTAATATGGAGCCTATAGTATTTCCGATGCTTATTACACCAAAAGTAAAATAAGAAAGAAAAGTCAAGCCAAAAATAAATTATGATTGGGCAGAATCTGAAATCTTTAAGCATGTGCAAGATAAACACTAATATTAAAAGCAGATCAGTAGAGGAGGATAAAACTAACATACTCAAGGATTGAATTAAAATATTAACAAAATAAAAGATTCTAATAATTAATAATAAGTTGATGGAAAATAACCATATAATAGTTACAATCTACTTTAGTAAGCTAACTTGTAAAATTCTGATTAATAATCTGATCATTAAAATCACTCAACACCTCAAATAAGCATAAATCAAAGTAATTAACTAGTTTACGATAATTTAACTCAAGAAAATTTAATTTAAATTGAACAATAGGCTCTCTTAAACACAATAAGCCCCTAAAATCACGAATATATGAGTTCTAATAGGTTGAGTTAACTTGAAACAGACCCCTATAGATCTACTTTATAAACCTTCAACAGGCTAGAGGTTTAATCCAAAGAAACAGACCGTCAAAGCTAATAAACAGCTTAACACTTAGTCGATCATCATATAATTGATAAAGACGTTAAAAGATTTGGAAACAATAAAGATTAGCTTAATTAGGTTTAGATCTAAAAATAGAATATATAAGGTTAAAGTGTGGGAAATTAGAGCATGCATAATCAATCAAACATGCAGGACGGTATAAGTTATTAGAATCTTTAATAAATTACAATAGATGAATAAACAATAGAATAAGTAAATTCCAGAGCTATAGCTTAAAATACAATTAATCCGAATGAGCCTATGTCTGAACATCTTAATATTAACTCTCAACCTATGCAAGAAAAGATTAATATTAACTCCACCAGTGGAGAAATTAATCCAAATAATTTGAAATTTAACACTGAAATTGAAGCAACTTACAAGGCCTCTCTTCTCAAGAAAAAGGCAAGATCTTACAACACTCCAGAGACACTATAAGAGTTTCACACAATAGCTAAAAAGACAATAGAAGTTTTGACTTGCAACATGATTCAATCGGATATCTCACTTGATCGTATTTTTGAATATTATGATGAAATAACAAGGCCAAATGTCATAAAAATGATGCTCAGATGCCGATTACTGTATCAAGCAAGAGTAGATGTGAAATAAATACTACTTCAAATTATCAGAAAAGAAGAGATGTATTAAGACATAAAACAACTCATGACACTTGGAGAAGCAAACCTCTAAAGATTAAATTAGCAAGAACTTGCTAAATTGTTTTCTGATGGTCTGAGACTAATTCAACGATTGCTAAGTTCTATTAATAACTTCAGACATGAACATAAAATCTTCAAAAGTCAGTTCATTTTTAAGAATCAAGATTACTAGGAATCACTTGTTTTAGAACGCAATGAAATATAGGACTTTATTTGGAATAGTGGGTTATAAGAAAGTATCAATAATTACCAAAATAGTCAATTTAAAAATGAATAAGTATTGACTGCTTACAATTCTTAGGAAATTTTAAATTCAAAGACCTAATAGAGTATTAAAAATATTAACCACAATACTGCCGATCATTAGAATAATGCTTCTTTAGTATTATAAAATGAAGTTACTAATTAAGCTAGGGAGATAATACAATAAAATTCTTAGTTAGATGACTTGACATTCAGACACTCAACACAAAAGATCATCATTCACGAGAAATAAGAAAAAAGCATAACTGGAATGAATAAAAGTTTTTATAAACCTTAACTATAAATAGATACTGAATAAATTAACGATGAATAGGATGATAAATTCGCAGATAATCGTTATGAAGATTAACTTTGAAATTACTTATAAAATAATATATAATCCAAATTACCTGACTATATATAGTAATGTTATTATAGAGCGATAAATATTTGAATAACAACTGTTTATTATTTTTAGAGAAATGGGACTCACAACAAAAGTAGCTGATTATTTAAATTATAAAATAGTGATATGAAATAAAAGAAATATATTTATAAAAAGCAATGGATAAGTAAACTGTTAAAGATCAATTAATGTATCTGTTATGATTTAGCTAATATTAATTATAAAGTTTATAAAATTATTAAGACATTAGGAGACGGTACCTATGGATCCGTCGTTTAAGCTTAAAATAAGACATCTTAAGAAATCGTGGCCATTAAGAAAATGAAAAAAAAGTTCTATTCATGGGAAGAGTGTATGGCTCTAAGAGAAATCAAGTCATTGAGAAAGCTTAATCAAATCAATATTGTGAAACTGAAAGAAGTTATCAGAGTTAATCTTTTACTTAATTTTATTGTTAGAAGCTAGAAGCAAAAAAGAATTTTAAAGTAATCCATTAAAATAGTTAATGATGATTTGTACTTTGTCTTCGAGTTCATGGAGTAAAATGTTTATCAACTTATGAAAGACAGAACATCAAACTTTCCAGAAAATTAAGTAAAAACTGTAATGTATCAGACTATACTGGGTCTAGCTTACATGCATAAGCACGGATTTTTCCATAGAGACTTGAAACCTGAAAATTTACTTGTAAAAGGAGAAGCTGTTAAAATTGCAGATTTTGGTCTCGCAAGAGAAATCAGATCTCGTCCACCATTTACTGATTACGTGAGTACTCGCTGGTATAGAGCTCCAGAAATTCTATTAAGATCAACTAATTACAATTCTCCTGTAGATATCTTTGCTTGCGGAGCTATAATGGCTGAACTGTACATGCTTCGTCCGTTGTTCCCTGGAAATAATGAAACTGATTAAATTTACAAAACTTGTGCTGTATTGGGAAGTCCTACTCAAGCATAGTGGCCTGAAGGTTACAAACTAGCTTCAAGAATCGGCTTTACTTTTCCAAAATTTGTACCAACTTATTATATATTAATTTTTTAACTAATAACTTCATTAAGCTAGCTGATACCAAACGCCTCAGAATAAGCCATAGATATAATGCTAAAAATGATGATTTTTGATCCACAAAAAAGACCAACTGCACAATAATGTTTGTAACATCCCTATTTCGAAGGATTCACCTATAATCCAGCTGCTAATCCAGTACTATAGGGAGCAAACAGTTCAAATAAAAATTTCTTCAATCCTAATAATGATATTAATAAGCCAACGTCAAATTCCAAGCGTATTGAATCAAGAAAAGGAATATTGTCGCGTAAGGATGATGTCAACAAAAACAACTTCTATATGCAATTTCTTATAATTTTAAACTTAAATTTAAATGCAAAAAGGATAACCTTACGCTCTACCTAATAAGCCAACAGTGGTAGGAAGTGGTCATGGAAGTAGTGAGAGCGTTCCTCAAGGCTACTTTAACAAAGGACCCATAGGCAGTGGAATAAGTAATAGTGGGAGTGGAGTCAACTTACCTCAGCTGAACAATCCTTATGTCAGCTCAGCACTGAAAAACTCGGCTATTGGATAAAACAGAAATAAAAGTTTGCCTCAGTATTAAGGATACAAGTATGGAGGAATAGGGGGCTCTGGTATAGGTGGAGGAGGAGGCATAGGAGGCTCCAATTTTGACAGTAATACAAATGCATATGGTCATAATGAACAAAGCATTTAAGGAGCTCAGGGTAGTATAGGATCCTCTGGAGGTCTTCCTAGAATACAGAGTAGAGGTGGTGCTGCTCTTCCAGGAAATAATGTGCCAAATTCAAGAGGCAGTGGATTAGCTGGTTACGGAGGTCAAGCAATGGGAAGCATACCGAAATACGGAGCAGGGTCAGGATTAAACTATTCAGGTGCGCAAGGAGCTGCATAGAATGTTCCAACAATAGGCTCTTATAAATATGGAAGTGGCTCTGGCATAGGAGGCCCAGCTGGATCTCTAAATAGTGGAGGAGCTGGTGGCTTCAGTATACCTAAATATTCTTCTTCAGGTATAGCAGGAGGTATAGGTCAGCTAAATCCAATAGGAAGTGCTTCTAATAATAACGATAAAATATGAAACATTAAATATATTTGAGCAGTCATTAGATCAGAAGCAGTCTTTTCCACATATTACCTTATCAAACTACTAGTGCAAGTTATTTATCTATAATATTCTGATCTATAAATATTTAATTATCTATAAGTTATTTAGTTTAATCACTGCTCTATAATTATAATTTAATTATATTTTAACAAGATAAAATACTATGGCAAAAAATCCAGATAAAGGTCAAAGAAGACAAATGAATGCTGTTGAGGTATGCAAATTATAATTTTGTTTAATTTTTATATAGCAAAATGCATGCTGGGTAGAAGCAATTAAGAATGAGAGCAAGGGCAGACTTTTGAATGAGAATTTTGATTTCAACCCCAAAAATCGTAAGTTTTAAATAATCATGTTAATTCTGAGAAAATGATTTGATCAAGATTATTAGAATCACTTTTTTTATCAAC
Organism: Oxytricha trifallax; assembly: GCA_000711775.1. NCBI lineage: Eukaryota > Ciliophora > Spirotrichea > Sporadotrichida > Oxytrichidae > Oxytricha > Oxytricha trifallax. Next base: position 11,797 of record ARYC01006219.1, read on the forward strand.
CGAATTTATAACGAACAATTGTATAGTCGTTTTATTGTCAGAGAAACCAACTTAAAATCGTGCAACATTTGGATCTAACCCCTCTGAGACCGAGAAAGAGCTGACTGCTTTGAAAACTAAGTTAGATACCTTAACTTCCGTACCTAAAAAGAAATATCCTTTCCCAATGACCAGTAACTAAGAGATTGGTTGGGACAACGATGATGTAAGTTATAAATTAATTGAAATAATATAACTTTCACTCTACTGATTGATTTTTGGAGTTTTAAAATTATTTGAAATGATTTTTAAGTTAGTTTCTAATAAATTCTATAGACTTTTGATCAATTTAGACCAAAGTATCCATATAATAAAAGAGCTTGTGAAGAGACGAAATACGCTTCAGATTATGTTACCATGACCAAGAGAAGTCCCTATGCAAACAAGAGACAAGAATGATTCTCAAGTTAATATTGATTATATGTTTTTAACATTAAAAAACTAGTTTACTTTTACGATTACTTTTTGTACAACTCTCCCATTCATTATAATTGAAGATATTGAATTTAATTACAAAATTATAATCAAATATACAATCATTCTATTATTTCATCATCAAATCCCTAAAAAATAATTTCTTCTTGATTATTTTTAGGTTTCTTTTTTAAGCTTTGTTTTTCATTATTACTATCTAGCTTTTTATCTCTATTACGATTTTTGTGTTTCCTAGTTTAAATATGTTCCTACCATTCATAATTTATAATAGGAAAAATATTAAAATAAATAAATATATAAAAATCAAAATGGGAAACTTATTATGGTGTTGCTGAAGCTGCTGGTTGTTCACTAAAATTTGTAAGTTACAAAAAACATATCTAAAAATTATTTATTTCAGCAATACTTACCAGCAGGAGACAAGGTGCACTAGATTGAAGACTCAAAAGACTTGGACATAAAATACTAAAAACAGAAAGAAGTAGTCTAATGGTGACATCTATGAAGGAT
>ARYC01006220.1:0-11602 GCA_000711775.1 Oxytricha trifallax
CTTAATGAATTGATTGAAACTCTTGAAGAAATGGACATTTATGAGCCTTCCCAGATTTCTCATAAATTTAATATGTTTAGTACAAATATTTTATTTAAAAGAGAATATTTTAATAATAAATATGCGATATGACAGCAAGTGTGTTTAATGCAATTTTTAATTTGGGAAATTTACTAGCCCCTCTTATATCTGGGTTTTTGTTCGATAGTTATGGTTATAAGTACACAGTTGACTTTATCATGATTTCTATTATTTATAAATTTGAAATAAAGTTTATAGGATTATTTAATTGAAACCTGATAATTCTTTCAATACTGTAGTTTTTTGTATTGTATTTTACTTTGTGATGATATATAAACAAGATAGCAAAGCTAAAAATCTTTGATTTAGTTACTAATAAATTCATTAACTTCATTCTTACTGATATATTCCTTCTTCCTATTATTAAAGATTATAGAGTAAATAAGATAAGATGATAGTATAGTTTTTAACAGTTAATCTTACTCATTAATTATCATTGAATTAATCTGAATTCATTTATATTCGAGGTAATCAAAAGCTTTAGGATGCTTACTGTGTTACTACTGCTATATATTAGAGAGTCATAGGCATGCTAAAATGCTCTCTATATTCTTATTTGTATGTAAAAAATTAAATAGGAAGAGCATGAATTGATTGAATGATATTAATAAATAAATGAGTATATTAATTTGATGTTATAAGCATTAAATCCAATATCAATAGTGGGGTCTTGGGGATTCTCAACGCATAATCTAGATTTATTTTTTTCATCCTAGTATAGCCAACCTCTCTTCACTTTTAAAAAATAAAACCCGTCCTGCCTAATAGATATTATATCTATAAATTATATTTTTTAATTTGATAAGATAAATTAAAAAAGAGATACGCCAATCTCTTCATAATTAAATTTTGCTCCATAGAGATTAAAGAAATCAATTTAATGTTTACCTAAATCCATTTCATCTGTTTTTCCTGACTTATAAGCCATTTAAAGGTAATTAGTAGCGAGCATAGTTAGTAAAAAGGAGGAAATTCCCCCAGAATATGTTTCATTAAAACCTCTGATTTAAGGAAAGCTTTTAGTACTATCATTAGTGGTCTAAGTTCAGGGTATTTTATCATTAAAGTCTTGACAAGCTTCACAAAATATATCCCATTAGTGCGATTAAAACTTATATAAATATTACATGAGGTTTCTTTATCTTATAGTTTAATGATTGGTACTTTAGCATGTTTAATAGCTTCAATTGACTTACATATCCCGGATTCATTAATGAACCTGCTAATCTGTTAATCATATTTTGTTCTCTCTAGTCAGGATAGTAAACTAGTAAGTCATCATCTGAGTTAGGAAGATCTAAGCCAGTAGCACAAGACCCAAATATCATAACTTTAGCTTGTGAGAAGCACTCTTTCACTAATTTATGTATGCGAGTCACTACTTTTCTTCTGGCTTGCTAGTCTTCAGTAGTTTTTCCAATATACTTTACAAAATCTAGTATTTCATTATGCAGAAAGATTTAAGCATCACGAATGCGCATAGTGTCATTTGTTAACCAAGGGTATTCCTCATCTTTGTTATACTTTTAAGCTATTCTTAGTTCTAGGTAGTCTTTTAGATCAGGAATGGTATTTGATTATGGTCCTTATATTCCTTGCTCTTTTATAAAAAATATTTGAATTCGTTTCTTTTATTTAAATCGAAAATTTATTGGTTTTAATATTAATCTTTGACTTTAGTATCAAAATTGCTTTTTACGTTTGAGAAAGCCACAAAATCAATATTTCCTGAAACTTTATTCTTCTAACTTGCTGCTTTCTACTATTCAGTCAACTATTTAAAATATTCTTTGTGTTACTGCTTGGCAATTCTCTTCTTCTAGTTCATTTTATTTGATGTGCTTAATTATTTTAACAATCCTGCTATTAAATTACCTATTATTAACTACTATAATATTTAATAAATTCACTGATACTTATTCTATTTAAATCATGTCAGTATTGTCACAATTGAATTTATATAGATTAATTATTAATATAGTTTGAGCATAATGGAAGAGAGCATCAAATAAGATAATTTTTAGATATAGAAAGATACTTAGAGACTATAAGACTATGGGATAGATAAACATTAATCATTGGATTAACAATACTTATAGCAAGATGAATTCTAAATGCCAAGTGAAGACTTCAGTGACATTAATCTTAAGACTGAATATAATTTATAAATTTATACTATTGAAAACTTATAATTTATAATCGCAAAGCGATGATACAAACTTATTGCCCAATGATTTTAAACTATTTATATTCTATATAAAAATTCTATATAAAATATATAAGCAATTAATGATAGTATTAATGCTCAATCTAATAACAATAGATTGTACAATATAAGAAAAAATAAGTTCTATTATTCTAGGAATACAATTTTTTGGTGAAAATTAATTAAATATTATGAGCATGGCATTAATCTTATATAATAAATCAATCAAAATTCAAATCATTCATATTCTATAATTAATTCCACAATTCAAGCTGGACTTTAATATTGGTAAAAATTATGAATCAAACAGGGACTAAGATATTCCAACTTTGAGATAACTTCCAAAAACATAACATTATAAATTAATTATTAATTAATTTTAATTTAACTTAACTTAAATTGACAAAACCAAATGAGTTCCTACAATAACAATTAGATGACCACTCTTCATAAGACAAGGAAATAGATAATTTATATTTTATAAGAGATATAACCGAAGATAGCAGTAATTATTCCAGTAAAATATCTAAGAACGGGAAAACCTACACTCTAGAAGAATTACGAATTAAAGAATCTTTTCACCGTATGTTTGTGTGGAGCAGAGTACTATTAGCTTTATCCGTTATAGGTCTAATTTTAAGCAGTGTTGCAACTCTAGTACAGCTATATATAAGGATATTTGTTAGTTCTATGACTCAATTTTAAGTGCCTCAGTTGAACTATATTTTCACTTATCAAAACAGAAATTAAACCGCAGAGTAATACACTCCAGTAATAGTCAAATTTGATGAAAAGAGACTGATCTATCAATTGTATTTTGGCATTTTATTTTGCGTAATTGCTTTCTTTCAATCATCAGTTGGTCATCTGTTCGTTAAGCCATTGTTTGAAATGGCTTAGGAGAAGGAAAATAGCGTGATTCCCAGGTTATTAATGAATCTGATGTTGAGGCCTACACTGATCATTAGATTAATACTTAACAAGACAATTCTTATTTTATATAAAAATCTATCATAATTTTGTTTTTATAATCTGGATTGCAAGTATTCATATACTTGCATCATTTTAATTTCTGACATAATATTATGATAAATAATTATTCTTCCCAATGGCTCCTTAAAAATAGCAATAAAAGCAACAAAAAAAGATGCCTTAATTAAACCACATACACATTGCTACTTTTAAATAATTGCTACTAATACTGAGTGTAATTGCTCTATTCTTTTTGATATGCTTCCTGTATATGAGTTATACTGCATCTAACAAGGCCCTCACTCAATTAGTTGAAGACAATATTGCAGTGTAAAAAATTGATGCAATCATAGAGAAAACCAGTGATTAATATATAGCCAGTTAAGTTGTAGAGGAGATAACACTCATATTTATTATATCAGATTGATTTTATTTCATTTTTAATAAAGTAAAATAAAGAGATAAAAGAGTGACAGAGTAAGACTGAGAACAGGTTTATGGGAGCATGCTTAGCACTAGTCCATTTATTTCTTTTAATTGGCTTCTCCACTCTTAGCATCATAAAGCTTAATACTAGTTACTTTACTATTATTTAATTCTTTGTATATAATTATAGATATTTATTAGATTTGTGTGTTTATAGCACGCATTAACTCTCAAGAAATAAGAAAAGAACCGAGGATGATTGAGTTATCTGCACATAAATTCAAATAATTAATCAGAAAAAAGTTTTAATATAAATTCAGAATAATTTCATAATCTTTCATATTATTACTCCACAATATTGAAATTTAACATTGCAGAAAAGGTAAAACAGGTTTTCATTTAAATCATTTGTAAAATGTAATAAAATTCAGAGCAAATAATAAAAGTTCTGTTCATATTATATTTGAATATATTTGTTAGGTTTCATGAACTTATTTATTTTTTCTTAGTTAATTCATAAATGATTGGTTGTTAATGCATAGTTTTCAGGCTATTAAAATTTGGTTCCTCAAATGTTGAAGTAAACCTTTTGGTCTTATGGACCCTTATCCTAGTCAGTAATTCTAACGAAAGATCTCTTTCTAGCAAGTTAGTTGTTCATTGAGTTGTTGCTGTCTTAGAGAGTGCCATTTGAGAGGAGTGTGTTCTTGCTTCTCAATCTCCACTGCAGATTGGTCTGTAAACTTACAAGTAATCTAGAAAAATAGGGTTTTGTAATAATAGAGGGGATATATTTTATCGTTTATCAATATTAATAGGGAGACCATTTTCATCATAGTGTACTGTGTCTTCCTCTGCGACATCATCAGCATTGTTAATCTTGGCTGTCTTTGAGCGAAGATATTTCCAAGTTCAGCCTTGGGGTGATATTTAAAACCCCCAAAACCCCTTAGTGAGGTATATAAGTGCTTTGATTTATAATCTTTAAAAACTTTTAGAATTATAGGATTCCTCTAACTTGATTTATAAGCTTGAAGATCCTAAAACTGAAGTTTTCATTGTTTTAAATTAAGTACTTTTAACTATATTTTTAATTTAAATTTCATGCGGGACCATTATTTTAATAATGGTCCCGCGTATTTTAAATCTAATGAATGTATTTAACTTAAATTAAGTAAATTTGAAAATTATCATATAAAGCATGCATGAAATCCTGATTGATTTAAGTAAATTCTTTGAAGAATTGGAAAAATGTTCTTTGTCTCCAAGAACTTGAATTTTTCCCATAATATTATCACTCAGTATTCAAATATAGGTATCTCTAAAATACTGAAGAAACTATTGATAAATCCTTATGAATTTATAAAAACGATAAAGCAACGATTAAGATTCATGAATTTTATGGCAAAAAATAGAAAATTATTTCATTGGCATACAATGCTAAAAATATAAATAAAGTCACGGGACCATTTTTGTAATAATGGTCCCGCATAGATTTTAAAATTTATACTTCGATTATATATATTTATCCATGAATTATTAAAATTTAAATCACTCTCATTCAAAGATGATAAATTGAGATTTAAGAAGCTAAAAATATTTTGAAAGATTTTAATTCTTATAATTTGTAGGGTAGAGTTGGGGTCTTGTTGGGGTTAATGGATAAAACGCATGTTTTATGTGAGATTAATATGTATTTAACGTTTATTAGTATACTTAAATCAAACAAATTTTATATAATTGTCTTTATTATACCTCTTAAATCTTGCTGTCTTAAGTGGTTCTAGCATGTCATCTAAGCTTTACCTAGGATAGGCTGGTGCTCTTACGATTATCTTCTCTCCTATACTTTTAATTTCTTAGCATACTTCTTCTTACTTAATAAGCTTCTATGCTAAGTTTATTGATTACTTTTCATGCTTAGTTCCAAAGTATGACATGCTTTCTATGTCGCATTCGAGTATTATAGCAGCAACTGCCCATAAATCCAACTATACTGAACCATTAGTCCATTTCCCTCTTATTGGGAAGTATCCTGGTGTGCCAAGCACCTTTGCTAAAGTAACTATTTCCTGTATTATTGTTCTATTGAAATCTATAACAACTATTTCTAAAGGGCAGATGTTCAACATAACTTTTCAGGTTTTAAATCTCTATGAACATAACCAAGCTCATGAAGTTCTTTGACACCCTTAGTAATTTTAGATAGTATCTCGTTTAAATCATCTGGGTATCTGTTTTGATAAAGATATTCTCTAAGAGTCATTTCAAATTTCTTCAGCCTTAGAGCAATGAATCCATGACCGATAATAACTCCATCTAATTTAAGCAAGTTCTTGCTGTCTCTTCTCTATGATTCTCTGAGTATCATATAATCATTAGCAGACTCATTTTGATACTGCTCGTTCTTTAGGAGATAGCTGAAAGGGTACACCTTATAGGCATACTCATCAACCACTATGAGTTTAGCTTTAGCAGGTACGTCTATGTGCAGTTAATTTTCAATACAGCTATTAAGATCAACTGCATTTAATGCAGGAATATACATAGCTCTCTCTTAGAAGGACACTAAAAAAGTTCTACCTGCAGGTTGATTCATTGATTCCATCCGCTTCTATCTTTTAAGTTTCTCCTCCTGCTCTCTTTATGACTCAAGAGTAATAGATTTTCTTTTAGCGGGTACTAGTTTTTATGTCTCTTTATCTTAAATCAAGAACTCACTCAGGTGATGCTTCTGCATATGCTTCTTTACTTAAGCTGAGTGAGTATATGACTTCACGCAAGTCGGACATTAGTACCTGCCATCGACTTTTATCATGCTTGAAATACACCTTGGCTTTACCAGAGTGTATCTTTTTTAGGTGCCTCTTTAAGCTTGACTCTGTTGAGAAAAAATTATAGCATTTTTAGCATTCAAATGTTTTTATTTTTCAATATGTTGCTGTTCTTTTACTTCCTCAACATCTTCAACTTATGTTTAAACTACCTTCTCACATCTTTGCTTATTGTCTTTGATTTCAATAACAAAGACCACAGCTTCAAATTCATGAGCTCTTAACTCTGCTTCCCTTTCTATGTTGATAACTTCTGGTTTCTTGTTTGAACCAAAGTTGCTATAACTGCTTTACGATTTAAGTTAGCCGCCATGTTTAAATTCAAATTAAAATTCCTATTATAAAGCTTTTATAAGTATAAACCCCAATACTAATGTACACATAGAATTTATAAGTTGATAAAAAGTTTTAAATATATCGATAAATAAGGAAATTTAAAAGGACAGATTTTAACTTAATTTGAGGGAGCCGATCTAGAGAATTGAAGTACAATGAAAATGGGGAAAAATTCATGATTTTATTTTAAGGCCATACTTGCCACTTTGATAAAGTATGAGATGCTGATCAAGAATATGTGGGGTTTGTACCCCATTGACCGATTGAGTGAAAAGTATTACCGTTCAAACTGATTATGGGGGGATGCGGTTTTGACTCCACATTTGAATTAAGTTTGATTTTTATTAATTAATAATTACTACTTTAATAATTAAACTAATAATGGAAATCAAAAAGTGATAAATCTGCGATCGCTATCGCACTTCCTCTATTAACAGCGCAACTCACGCACACACCACTAACTTCAGTGCGCTTTGTGTGCACTTTGAAGAGCAACTTGCGCTCTATCGATCCGTGTCTTTAAATTTTCGTGAATGCACATTTTTCATAATTTTGCTCTCTGATGTTTGTTACAATGTAATAGCATTATAGCGAAGCTATTTACGCGCTATTATTTCAAGGTAATTTTTATTAATTCACGCTACTTACACTTACACTCTTTGCAGAGAGCTTATATACAAGCTATTTAATTCACACAAGTGAAAAAGACAAGCAATTATTCTGCTTGTACTTAATAATTCTAGCTAACTTTGCACTCAATAAAAGTGCAATTATTTTCCTCTTTATTTCAAGTGACATTTTTTAATTAAAACCAAAATTTATTTAATTCAAACTTATATACTAATTTGCAAAATCAAACCATTTTCCATTTATTTCACTCTGCATTTTTACTTTAAGAGTGGTATTAATAGTGCAAAGTAATATAAATTACAAAAATTGCATGATATGGATTTTGAAATCATGTTGATTAAGTTTGTTGCTTCAAAATTTATTGTAATAAATGTAATACAAATTAGGCCTATATACTTTTGTACATTTTTAATACAAATGTAAGTAATTTATAAATTCAAATTCTTTATTTACTTTATGTTTCTTGTAAGATATGGATAAATTGATATTAATAGCACTGTAATTGTAATTGCTAATTATAATTAATTTTTTTGCTTTTATCTTCTATTAAAGGATTTTATTAAGAACTGATTTGTAATTATTTACAAGCAATTTCTATTTTTCCTATTTTTACTTTAAACTAAAAATTGAGTATTTTCAATGCTATAATTAATATAGGATTTAATCAAAAATTAAACCTATCTTTTCAATTCAGCAATTGATTCTACTCAAATTGCATTTAATTTTAATTAATTTATATATAGGGGAACATGATAGTTTATTAAATTACAGGATTTATATATAGGGTAAGGATTTGTATATCAGGTAAGTTCAAATTATCAATGCAAAAGTAATTATTATTAATTGCTTTGTTTATTAATCAGGGATACAAATAATGGAACTTACTTGAACTTATTTTAAAAGAAAGATTAGGAATGAAAATAAAAAAATTCAGAATAATTGATAAATTCATTGCTATTTATTCAGGTCAAGGTGAAGTATGATTGAAATTGATCTGATTATTCAGATTTAATGCCATTGAACTTTGAAACTAAATGAGCAAGTGTTTTAGAAGTTGAAATATTACAAATGCTTAACAATTCTTTTTAAATTAGGAATCAATTTAGTCTATTATATTAGACTTGATTTAATACACTTACAATTTTTAATTCATATTTTCAATTAAATGAATCATGAATTAATTAGCTCTATTTATTTTGACCTATTTGCATTAAATTAGTAATTCTCCTATTCATTCATTCTCTATTTCAATTTCTACTTTGCATTTCATTGAAATTATTGCGATTAAAATGGCTGCTATTAAAATTAGTTATCATTTTTCTATAAAATTCTTTATAAATTTAAAACCTAAATTAATAAATTAATTTATTACAAATTAAATAGATGAAATTAATTAGTAATTAGAGACTAATAATAAATGTATTGAAAATATTACTTACTTGTATTGTTTGATTACCTATTTATCTTTAGCTTTCGTTAGTTGATTTGCTAGGCTTTGTTGATGTAGAAACTTTTAATTAGAATTAAAAGTAGAAGATAGGAAAAGATCATTGCGATGATAGAAATTTGACTTAGTTAAGAACATTAAAGAGACATAGAAGACATATATTTAATTTAATATTAATATTATTTATTTTTATAGTTCTTTTCACAATAAAATTGTAATTATGTATTAATTTTTGCTCGATTATTAAGCGATTCATGATGTTGAGATTTATTTTTTCTTAAGGATTACTCTAAATTGTTCACCAATTTTGCGAAAATAATCCCATTTATACAACATTTAAAAACGCAAAACTGGATCAGAGAGGCTGTTATTTGTTATTTAAATCAAAAACAATAACTAGGTAAGATAATTATCTATTACCATTTAAAAATTAAGCAATTATTGCTTCTTAGTTTTAATTTAATTATTTCTAAAAGTAAATTTAGTAAATTACCCATTTTTTATTTGAAATAAATCTAGTAGATCATTTACCAAGAAACACATAAATAAAAAGAACCCATTTGAGGTTACTAAATCTTATTTAATTTAATTTTGATTTTTCTGTTGAGTATTTGATTGAATATAGTAAATTTTTTGAGAAATTAATTTTCGAAAGATACTGCTTATGATTCAGGGAATCATCTGAAGAGTCTCTTGAATATTAACAAAAGCTGGTTTGAGTTGATTTAATTTGGAATAATAAAATGACACCCTACACAGAATATGGTTATAATCATTTTATTATTATAAAATATTCAAATAATTTTCTTCTTATAATCAAGATTTAAAAGTAAATATTTAGAAGTGTGAATTTTTTGAAGCCACAAATTTATGAATAAAAAATGAACAAGTTATAAAGCTTATAATATTAAAATAAAAATAAACTATATAGGTTAATTGCTTATTCATATTCTTATTTCATTTCTTATTATTCTTACTATTGATATTTTAGTTGCTAGCCTTATTCTTCTTTCAATTTATTTTCAAAATTTATCTCTCTTCATTTTTATTTCTGTACTCTTAAATTTATCTTTAGCTTTAAACTTTATTAAATCTAAATTAATTTATAAATTTGATTATTAGTTTTTACTTTTTGGATTTATTATTAACTTAAATTGGATTATCGGATTTTAATTTAGCCTTAAAATTTATTAGATTTTTGTAAAATCCTAAAAATGTTAGTCTTTATAATTACATAGTAATTCAATGGCTTTTAGGGCAAAATTTATTAATATTAAAAAAATGCTTTAATAACAAGTTCTATTGACATGAGAAATGAAAGTTTATTCTAAAATAAATAAAGGTAGTGATTTTAGAGTAAATTAAGCAAGTAATTTAGAAGTTATAAAAACATCAAGAATAAATTTATTCCTTAATTTTTAATCCAAAATGGCTTAGAACAAAATATTTTATTTTAAGCAACAATTTCATTCATAAATCCTTGAGGGAAATTGATTCAAGAGCAGCTGTTAATACATGATAAAAGCAGCGTCTTACCAAATTCTAATTTATTCTACTAATATTCTTTCCTAGCTCCTTCATAAATGATGCCCAGTAGCCTCTAAATTTTATAACCAAACTTAATCTTACTTTGATAAAGCTCTTGTAATTAATGGATTTAAGTCTCTATTTTAAATCCAAGAGAACATTAATTCCACAGGTGCTATTCTATAGTGATAAGGCCCTAGGAACATTATAGGTAATCGCAACTCCATATACTTTTCCATTATACTTTGAGATCTGTGATAAGGAGCATTCAAAACCCCAAAATCCCTTAATGAGGTTTATAAGTGCTTTGATGTAGGGAATTTGTTAAGTGTTGGGGTTATTAATAGGTTTTAATGTGAAATTTATAGTAAATGTATTTAATTTAATCACTCAAAATGCACCTTAGGATCATGTGGAAGAGGTCTGAAGTTTATTTTACTCAACCACTATTCTATCTTTTCAATTGATATGTCTGATCGTGGATTTGGCTTGATAATAACTTACTCTGCCATCTACTTCATTAAAAGAGATATTCTGTTTTTATCTATAAATTGCTTTTTTCTTTGCTTCGCATCCTTTTCACACCTTGTTGAGTAGTAATCGTTGCGAGGCATATCGCACTCAATTATTATTGATGCCATTGCCCACAAATCCCATTGAAAGTCTCCATCCCTCCAGTCATCTCTTTCTGGATAATAGCCTGCAGTTCCCATTATGCACTAATCAAACTTCATTCATCCAAAAAAGTTTTGTATCATGAAAATCAAACTCTTTTATCTCTACCTGTATAACTTCCAAAACGACTAGTTATTAAATTTTCAGCAATTCAAGCAATTATAAAAATAAAAAGCAATCAAGTTTGTACTAAACTTCATTCTATAGGTTCTCATAAAGGTTCGTCATCTGTAAAAGAAGCGTCTAAAAAAAAAATTAAAACTAATCCGCGAATATAAAAAAAACCCTCACCGATAGTTTTTTTATAAAATAAAAACAAATATTTTGATAACGATAATAAATTAAAATTAAAGTTAATTTTTTTTAGTAAACCATAAATAAAACTTTTTTTTAGAATAAAAATATAAAAGTTATTTAAAAGAGAAAAATTTTTTAAAGATTTTTTTTTATAAGTATACAGCGAGGAAC
>ARYC01006221.1:0-11332 GCA_000711775.1 Oxytricha trifallax
TTATTGTAATTCTGAGCTTAGTATGAGAATGTTGAAATTTATAGGTTTTTGTTTAAAATTTACTAATTAATGACTTACTTATAATAAGCAATCATAAATAAAAAATATATTAAATTAAAGGTATTCTTAAAAGAAAAACTACAAGTTCTATTAAAAACTAAAAAGTCTTAAATTTTAAGAGTACATTTCTATATATTAAGTGTGATAGTATAAATGAAAGAATTATCAATAAAATCAGAATAGTCCCTTTTATTAATAAAAAAGTAAAAAATTGAATTTATATTTGATAAAACTGTGTATAAGCTAAAGTATGAATCATCTACATAAATTGATTCAATTATTTACAAATAAATTTTATAAATTAGAATCATAAGATAAGTATGATAAAAAGTAAAGTGTTTTATTAAAGATTGTATGAATAAATTTTACATTTTTATATTTTGTTAGAGTTTGTTAGATTTTGTTATAGTTTGTTAGATTTTGTTAGACTTTTTAAAAACTACAGTTAATTAAACGATTAGCTATATAATAATTAAAGAGTTATGATTTATATCATTAATTTATTGATTAATTTATACTTCATCCTTGATTAATGCTTATGGGGTTTTGGGGTTTTGGTTTGATATTTTATAAAAGCCTATCAATATATATGATGATTAATGATGAATTTTATAGGCAAGATCTGGATAAAAAATTTCAGAAAACATTTTATACTCATAATAATTCGTCATAACTATTAAATTTGTCAGATTATGGTAATTAAAAAATTTTTAGAAAAATTAAAAAAAATTTTCAAAGCCAAATTTAATGATTTTATATATAAAAATTGGACTTAGCCAGTGTGATATCTCGAAAACTAAAAGCCAGCCACAATCAGTCCTTAAGAAAAGTTTACTCAGGAGGTCGAGTTCTATCATAGTACACATTCAAAAGTATACCTTATGGGGGGTGAGTGTTTGTCACCTTAGCCAAATGATTTAAAAAAGGAATTAAATCGAACGAAATTTAAGCTTCAAATATGAGAAAATTAATGAAAGTCACGAATATAAAATAAAAGTTAATTCTATCATTGAAAATAAATATATTTAAAAAAATGCATTTGAAAATTAATTAATGATAAACATGAATTATAATTGTTTATATAAATAATAATTTATTTTATTATAAAAATAGAGAATAGAAAAATAAATATTTAAAACCTTTTGATCAGGTAAGGTCATGGCAGGAAATATTTTCAAAATATATAAAATAAAATAACCACAATTTGGGACTATTAGGTTTCGGAGAGTTCAATTTCAGTATCAGAATATTTTTCTCTTCTCAGAGATTGAAAAGATTTGAAAAATTTAAGTTAAAATATTTGGGGGGGTAAAGTATCCTGCCAAAAATTTAATATGCACCCTAGGGGAGAAGTTTCCTGCTTATACAAAAAGATTTTTAATATTTATAAATTTCTCAAAATCTTTAAAACCATAATGACTTAATTATTTGTAATCAAGCATCTAATCTTTTATCTATCTTGATAAAGATTTCAAGTTTTAATGAAAAGCACACTTATTATTTATTAAAGAGAATTATTAGCATTGTTTTTATTATAAAATCACACAAAGAATAAATATAAACATTGAAAATGATATATTAGTAAAAAGTTATTTAATATATGAGGATGGTAAATGAACTTGAGATCTACATCTTTCTAATGTTATAATTAACAAATATTAACATTAATTTGGGGGCAGGAAACTTCCCCCCCAATTTTCATTTTAATTAGCACTGATTATGACATAAAATTGAATATTTTAAAAGCCATTATATAAATATTTACAATGATTAATATTTATTATTTTGTTTAAAATAATATTGATAATATTTTAATTTAGCTCAATAATCCAAGAACGTTAATTGTTTATGTTTATAATTTATTAGTATGTTTAACATTTTAAAGAATTAAAATTATATTGTGAGTTAGGTTATGTTTTCAATGAATGAATGATTCAAATATATTAATGTAATCGTCAAAGATTCATAAAGAAAGATTAATTGAATTTTTAATTCAAGTTATTTAGAAAATAGTGAAATTTCAAGATTCAAATCGGAAATAGCTTCTGAAATTTTTTTCAGTTTAATGATATTTCTAAATCTTGAAATGAAAGAATCTACAACTGTGAACTTGTTTCTTTTCTCCCGATATGCAAAGGTGTCAATAAGGATAAGCAATTAATCTATTTATAGGAATTATTGAAAATAAAAAAATTTAATTTGCTTCAAAACATATTTAAATAATAACCGCACTTTGTAAAAATGGCTTTAGAGTTTTATTTACAAATTTGCAGTTTTCTAGATTTTACCAAGTTAAGCCATGGAAAATTTGAAAAATCTGAAAAAATATAAATAATATTGCTAAAATAGAATTGAATCGGGGAAATTGAAAAATAAAAATGTAAATTCATATTTAAATATTATTAACTGCCATTAGCTAGAAATACTTATAGATCAAATTTAATTCTAGCTACTTACCGTTATGTGTCTGTATCTGATCAGTATATGTTACTTGCTCTATCGGTGATCTTCTTTTCTCGGAATGTCATTTGACTAATTTGACCGCAGTACATGCTTGATTTATAGAGGGATTTGACCCATTTGACCCATTTGACTGATTTGACCGTGATATTTGTTGCCTATTTACACGGATTTAATAATTAATTTAATATTAAAAATAATTATAATAATTAGGGATTTGACCGGTTTGACCCATTTGACCGATTTGACTTAGATTATTTTGTGGTCAAATGTTTTAAAGTGTAATGTGTAATATATTTAAGTTTATTATTATTAAAAACATCAAGGAGCAGTAATGGCGCTTCGAGATACCTAGAGCGCCTCCGATATTCAATACATTCCAATTTGCAAACTGTGCTTTGGAATTAGACTCCAGTAGCTTATACAAAGTTGAAATCTTCATATTGATTCTTTTTCTCGAAGTACAGACCAATCACTTATTGGAGGAATTGATGATAATAGTAGTTTTTGTAAGTGTAATCGGAGCTATCTAATGTAACAGTGATTGTGTTAGTATTGTAAACTGAACTCAGTTCTTGAATGGTTTGAGTACAGATGTTATCAGTCATACCAGTAGTTTTAAATTTATTGAAAACAAGTGAGCTGTAGTCTTCACTAAGATATTCTCTAGCACTATATGTAACGAAGAATGCATTAGGATCTAAATCTGCGTGCAGAATGCGAATATTCTTGATACACCTAATCCTTCCTCTGTTAAACTATATTAGAATAAAAATCAAAAAGGAATCTTACGTTGTTAATTTATCTCTAATAAAGACTGGTACAAGCTTGCAAATTGGAATGTATTGAATATCGGAGGCGCTCTAGGTATCTCGAAGCGCCATTACTGCTCCTTGATGTTTTTAATAATAATAAACTTAAATATATTACACATTACACTTTAAAACATTTGACCACAAAATAATCTAAGTCAAATCGGTCAAATGGGTCAAACCGGTCAAATCCCTAATTATTATAATTATTTTTAATATTAAATTAATTATTAAATCCGTGTAAATAGGCAACAAATATCACGGTCAAATCAGTCAAATGGGTCAAATGGGTCAAATCCCTCTATAAATCAAGCATGTACTGCGGTCAAATTAGTCAAATGACATTCCGAGAAAAGAAGATCACCGATAGAGCAAGTAACATATACTGATCAGATACAGACACATAACGGTAAGTAGCTAGAATTAAATTTGATCTATAAGTATTTCTAGCTAATGGCAGTTAATAATATTTAAATATGAATTTACATTTTTATTTTTCAATTTCCCCGATTCAATTCTATTTTAGCAATATTATTTATATTTTTTCAGATTTTACACTATGAAAGTCTCTTAAATAATTGGAAATGTGAGTTTGGAAATTATAGAAATTATCAATAATCTAAAAAGTTATTAAAAATCATTAGAAAAAATCAAAAATTAATTATATCTTAATTGAAAATGAAAATTTAAATCTCAATTATAAACACTAAATCACATTCAAAAATCTTCTTAGTCCCTCTATTGCAATTGTTTAATAGTATTGTAGAATTTATTATTATTCTGCTTGACTAAAGCATCCTCATTTAGAATTCGATTTAATCAAGTTAACCATATCGAGTGTTACTCACACTTAGATTAGCAATTTTCAATAATATTATTATAATACGAGGAATTAAACATTAAACAAGAATAAATTATTATTTTTATTTAATTGTTTACTCAATTTTATACTGCGATTATAATTGCCAGTTTATTGTGTCATCAGTAAAAACATATTAATTATATTGCTTCATATTGAATATAGATAATAGTAATGCATCTCCAATAAAAAATATATTTTACTATGGGATCAATTAATAATATTTAATAAAATCATTTAATTAATTTTATTTATAAATATTAGAAATCTAAAATATTTAGTACAGTATTGATCATTAAATTTTGACAATGAATAATATCTGTAAAACACTTTTTTCTATAATATTTAACATACAGCATTCTCTAATTATTAAAATTTCTATAACTATTTGAAGTTTTGTAACTATTTTATTATTATTCAGGATTTTGAATTAAAAAACAGGCAAAATATGTATTTATTTTTAATGATAAGGACATCAACATTTATAAAAAATATGTGAAAAAGTTTAAGTTAAATTAAAAATCAAATATATGAATAGGAATACTTATTGTGATATGCAAAACTTAAAATCTAAAAAGAGTTACTGTGTTGAAACACACTACATATCATTTCTTGTTTAGTCTGAATCATTCTTCTTTAACACCTTGTCTTTGTGTCGCTTTGTAAAATATCTGTCAACTGAAACTCTTAGTCTTAAAAGGTAGGTCCGCAAAAATATAAAAAATTTAGATATATTTTTTGAAACTTACATATATTGTGAATGACTCTGTATCTTCTGCTCAGACATTTTTCCATTCTTGATTAATTATAATTAATTTCACTTAATTTATAGATTTCCTATTATAAATTGTAAATGTTATTCGTGATGCATTTAAATTATTTTTTTAGTAATGATTATTGTCAATCAAAATTAAATGTATAATGTACCCATTAAAATATGAATGCTTTTATGCCTTCAAATTCTGTTAACGCAAATTTACTTTAGAATAAACAGCAGTTATGTATTCGACTATATTTTTAATGATTGTCTATATTAAATAAATTGATTCAAATATCTTAAATTAAATTACTGCCTACGACGATTTAACAAAGCAATATAAATTCCCTATAAGTCATTTGTAGGAGGGAAAAAAAATGGATAGAGAATCTTTTTCCTCAAACTACAAAGTATATAATTACTACTTAATTATTATTTATTATGAAACCATTATTTTCTCTGCTCACACTGAACTATCAAACTTTGATAAAAACATTAGTTTTAATATTTAAAAAATATATCATTAATTTTCTTAAATTTAATGAAAGATCTTATTAATAATAAAATAAAATCCTTTATTAGTCAGATTTTACATTTTAATTCAAATATATTTAGATTAAATAACAAATCTATTATTATTAGTTTAAATTAAATTTGAATATAATAATAAAATTAACCTTAATGAGAGTTATTAAATATTTTAGATTCCAATGAAAATGCTGCTGATTATAAACAATATGACCAAATGAGTACATTATTAAAGCGAAGGTGATAAATTATTGAGTAAAAGATAAAATAAAAACAAATATAATTGTTAAAACAAAAAATATAGAAATCACTACTTATAGGACCTGAATAATACTTATTATGAAACCATTAAGAGATTTCAATAATTAGACAAAAGCTTACAAAGATAAATCTTTTTTTTTTAAATTCTATATTTCACTCAGACACTACTCCTTAACTACTAAGTCTGGACTTCTTAACAAGAGTGAGTTATCATGGTAAAATCTCAAATCATATTTCCTTCAAATCTTAATCTGAAAAATTTACCCGAGATACGATCGATCGCTAATAAAATATTAATTTTTTAATTAACATTTTAAAATAATTGACTAATTACTTTCAAAAACATCCCAAGTATAATGATTCAAGTTATTTAAAACTATCTGAACATAAACATAATTTTAAATCCATTTTGTCTATTCTTTAAATATGCAAAGAAATAGACATATTAAGACTTAAATCTTTTCTCTGACATAATAAATTAACTATTATTGAACATAATTATTCATATACAATAATATATATATATATATAATTATATATATATATTATATATATATATTATATAATATATATATATATATATATATATATATATAAAAATATATCAATAAACTTATTTGTAAGTTTAAACAAAAACCTTTCATTATTTTTTAATTTATACAGTCAAGAGTCAATATTTTTTCTATTTTTATTTTTATCAAGTTTTTAATTTATCTTCAAAAGATTAATATGGTATAACATTATTAATTAAGCAAATATATTTTTTGTAATTAATACAATTTTATTTCAAAAAATTACTGAACTAATGTGAATATATTTTTTAGTTTATATTCAATTTTATTTACTAATTCTTTTTATGTAGGCAATTTATTTGCATTAATTTAAATTTCAACTATTAATAAGAGTTAATAATACTTTAATTTTTCTAGAAGGATTTATATTTTTTAAAGATAACGTTTAACCATAGAATATAATTAAAATAAGTCAAATAAATTAAACTTAACCCTTAATAGTAAATACATCCTTAAAGTTCTATACTAAACATGTTTTCTCATAGAGTGAAAACTACATGAAGGACTTAACTTTACAAAAGATAAATCCACTTTTTAGAAATCTTTACTTTACCCAAAGACCAACTATAAACCCTTATTTTATTGACACTCACAACAACACTAATTCTTATAGATCATAATTATCACTTATTTGGCTTTCTAACTTTAAATCTTATTAAACCATTAAGTTTTATGAATCATTCGACTTAACTTTACAAAAGATAAATCCACTTTTTAGAAATCTTTACTTAACCCAAAGACCAACTCTAAACCCTTATTTTATTGACACTCACAACAACACTAATTCTTATAGATCATAATTATCACTTAGTAGTAGTAGTAGTAAAATACTTGAAGGTAAAAATTAAATTTAAATTGAACATCATTCGCGATAAATTACCCAAAGTAACTTTCTAGTTCCTTAAAGTTTTAGATATTCAATCCTTTCGTCAAATTTAAATTTGAGTAGTCTAATCCACTTATTCTTCCTTTTTTTTGACATAGGCCACCTTAAATAGCTTTTTGATAGGTTGGTAGTATTCGCGTAGTTCCAGTTGCCTTATTCTCTAGTCCAGCCAAATCATGTTTTTAATAATTTCTATTTATTTGTGACCTTGTAAGTCAAATAATCTATTCTCTCTTATTGTTTTTGAGAATCTATTTGGGTCTCCTGCTGAGTTAATCAGTTCACAATTCTTCATATGATTCTAGTCTACCAAGACCTTGTTTATACTACAGTAATGGCTCATGCCATAGTTAATAATAGTTTTCCCCTAACTTATTGCCATCATGGTGTCCATAACATTTTAGTTAGGAATATTTTCTTCCTTTTTTATAGCTCATTTCCCTTCTCCTTGATCTCTTCGCTTGCTTTTTTTGGTCTTACAAATTAATCTATATTCATATTTATTTTCTTCATGTTCTTCTGAACCAAATCCCTTATTATTTCAGTGGTGTTGGTCTCTTTTAATTAGGTTACATTCCTTAATATTTTATTAGGAATATCCCTTGGAGTTCTAAAGGCGATTTTTTTTAATTGTAATTCCATCTTTTCTATTAACTCCAGTTTCACGAATCGGGCAGCCACTAAGGGAGTGTATTTGTAAATCATTAGTGATCTTAAAACCCCATAGATCAATTAAGACATGAGAATTGGGGTTAAGAACAATTAAATTAAGAATTAATTATTATTGGCGTATAATTATAATGTTTAGGCTAATTATTAAAACTATTGGCTCGATTAATTGTCCTTATAAACTAATCCAATCAGGGTGTGTTAATTTGATTTTAGCCTAATTGTTTATATTATTAGCCAATTATAATTAATTTTTAATCTAATTGTTCTTAACTCCTATCCTCGCTTCTTAATTGATCTATGGGGTTTTATCTGTGCCATCATTATGGTGTCACTGACTGTGCGGTTGTTAGAATTCGTTAGTTTCTAGTAGAATTCTGTCTTCTTTTTAATTTCTTTCCATGTGTTCTTTAATAGGTCTTGAGTGTTCAAACTTATGTTTAATCCTAGGTACTTAGCTTCTTATACTTTGCTAATTCCCTCTATCAGAATTTCATTTCTAAAGTTTCTTGAATCACTCAAAAATACTGTCTTCTTCGTGTTTAGTTTTAAGTTGTGTGATTTTTCTATTTCCCTGAAACATTCTATTACTCTTCTAAACTATTACGGGTCTTTGATGTTTATAAGGATGTCATCAGCAAATGCAATTAGTTTGCCTTGTTTAATTAGCGATAAAAGTTCTTTTTATGAGTATAATGCATCTTATAGGTATATATTGAACAACATGGGTGATAATCTGCTTCCTTGTGCTACTCCTTGTTCTATTCTTATTTCCTGATTTTCAAAAGTAATTTTGTTGTTCGAGTACAACATCTCGATTAGCTTGACTATTTCAGCGTCCTTCTGACAACCTATTCTTCCACTCAAATTGATATAAGTTTGTCTTTCCAGACTGAGTCATAAGCTTTCTAAAGGTCTATTAGTAAGTACGCTTCTCTTTATTTGCTCTTCCTCCTGGATTGCTTAATGTGCTCGAGTAGTCTTATGAGATTAATATGGGTACTTTTACTTTCTTTGAATCCATTTTGGTAGTTTCCTGTCTAAAGCAACCCGCTTTTGTTTCCGTTTATCTTGTTAATAATAACTTTTTCCACTATTTTTCCTAAATGGGAATTCACTATAATTGGTCTTGTGTTGTTGACTTCTGGATATGAATTCTTTTGGTCTTTGCTTAGGAGGATCAACCTTCCCTCTTTCATATACTGTGGGATCTATCCCTCGTTAAGCCATTATGCTATTTTTTGGCATACTGTTTGTCGTATTTTCTACGATTTGTCCAAGATTTTCCCATCGAACCCATCTGGACCTATTGCTTTATTGAAGTTGCATTCTTGAATACTCTGTTCAACGTCCTTTTCCTCACAGAATCTATCCATTTCTTATTCGTCCAGCATAGTTATGTCTTTCTTAGTTTACAACTTGTCTTTATTTTCTCTTTTATCTTTGAATAACTAGTTGTAGAACTCTACGATTTTCCTTGTTGTGTCATCTCTGCCTCAACTCTCTCGACTTTGATCGTCAGTCCTTTAATTGGTTATGAGTCTTTTTGACTCTTTGTTAGTCTCTTTACCATGTGGAAGAAACCTTTTAAGTCGTTTTGTAAAGCATTATTCTAAGTTGTTGATTGCTTCTCTCCATTTAATTTTCATTTCTTAAAATAGGTTTGCCTGGTTTATTCCATTACTCTTTAGGAACCATTCTGGTGGTTATTAATACCAGTTTTTTCCTCTTACTTGTTTCTCTATTTTATCTTCAAAACACTTTTGTATTGGATTATCAAGGTCCTTTAATGACATTTCTCTTCCTTCCTCAATGAATGTTTTCCAGCACTACTTTCTGATGTCTGTTATTCTAATTGTTCTTTCTCTGTCAGTTAATTTTAAATCATCATCTTAATACTTAATTTTAAGAGTTACTTGAATCAGTTTGTGGTCTGTCAATCTAAGTTGACTTGTTTCCCATTTCAAAGTTTCTGTATTTGTAAAAATTTGATCTAGTTAGTTCCCTTTTGTGTGAGTTTCCACTCCTTCCGGAATAGATTCTTTCAACCCCTCTTTGTTTAATCGTTTCCCTAATTCTTTTATATGGAAGTTAAAATCTCCCATCACGATTATCCTCTGTTTTTGGCACTTTTACTCTAGGGATTTAATCATAAAAATCAGTCTGTTTTGCAGTTCTTTTACTTCTTCGTTCCAGTATGGTGGTATGTATGCTGTTATAATGTGGAGTGGGAATCCCCCACGTTCAAAATGTTCCATGCTATGAATTGTTTGAGGGTTTTGATCGTTTTCATCTCATACTTTCCACTATTCAATACTAACACTCCTCCATTTCTCGCTAGTTAGGTTTGTGTTATGTTTTTGTTGTTGATTCCAACCAGTCTTTAGAGTCTTGTTTCTACAAGTCCTATGAAATCAGGGTTATTGCCTTCAATGTCTTTCATCAGTTAATCTTGCTTCAGTTTTGAGTTCAATCCTCTAACATTCTGTAGGCACAACTTTATTTCTACCGTCTTCGTAATTCCTTGTCTCTTGTTACTTATGATTTACTCTCTCCTCTTGGTTCGCTATTTCTCCGCGAATCTTTCATTTCTTCTCACCCATCCTTCAGCTTCTCTAAAAGGTTAGTAGAATTCAAGCTGACGGCTATTATCAATCTTGACCGAAAATTTGTTTATGTTTTTCAAATTGTTTTATTACAACTAAACATTCAGGTTTTGAAATGTTGAATTTTACGAATTCGGTATTGAATTTTCAAAGTATTTTTCCAATGTTTATTATGAAGTTGGTCTCTCACCTTGGCCACTGAATTATGAGTAGACAGGCAGTTTCCTCCTTCCATTAGTCGTTTACTTTTCTGGCTCCATTTTTCCATCCCTTTTATTAATTTTTTAAATCCATAATTATCACTTATTTCGCTTTTAACTTTAAATCTTATTAAACCATTAAGTTTTATGAATCCTTCGACTTAACTTTAAAAAAGATAAATGCACTTTTTAGAAATCTTTACTTTACCCAAAGACCAACTCTAAACCCTTATTTTATTAACTCACAACAACACTAATTCTTATAGATCATAATTATCACTTATTTCGCTTCTAACTTTAAATCTTATTAAATTATTAAGTTTTATGAATCATTCGACTTAACTTTACAAAAGATAAATCCACTTTTTAGAAATATTTACTTTACCCAAAGAATAACTCTAAACCCTTATTTTATTGACACTCACAACAACACTAATTCTTATAGATCATAATTATCACTTATTTCGCTATCTATCTTTAAATCTTATTAAACCATTAAGTTTTATGAATCATTCGACTTAACTTTACAAAAGATAAATCCACTTTTTAGAAATCTTTACTTTACTCAAAGACAAACTCTAAACCCTTATTTTATTGACACTAACAACAACACTAATTCTTATAGATCATAATTATCACTAATTTTGCTATAAAACTTTAAA
>ARYC01006222.1:0-21578 GCA_000711775.1 Oxytricha trifallax
AAATCAATCTGTGAAACTTGGAGCAAGTTTTTCAATGCTTCTCAGTATATCTTTTCAAGGTTGACCTCCAGTAAATCCTCCCTATTTAGTAGTAAGATTTTAATAAACTTAGAATGGATATCCATATTTTAAAATTTCATTAACATTTCTAGAAAGAGGAAGCAAGATGGAGTCTATGAATGATGCAATGAAGAGAATTTAATCTCAAGATTTAATAGGAAAATTCGAAGTAAAGAGGACCTTTATAGATATTTGGTTTAGCAATGTAATTTCTTAAGTAAGATTAATAAATCCATTATAGTTGAATTGTTCTTGCCAACTCAGGAAGGAACTAAAATCTCATTCTTAAAAGCCTTACTGAGTGAAGAGAAAAAAGCTTTTAAGTCTAATGAAATTAGGATGATAGAGATACCTAACTACCCTGAAATATCAGTGACAAACCTATATGACGATGCTATGAGTGATCGGGACGTAGCTCTCTACCTTCCATCAAAGCTACAGCTCTCTAATAAATTGTCAGAGAGAAACTTCTTCTTTGGTGTTCTTGCAACTCTGAAACCTGAGTACTTAAATGAAGTTATTTAAGAAGCTCACAAGAAACGATACAGCATCTCTCCTGAAGAAAAAGAGAGCAAGGTATTAAAATAAGTGATACCTGGCTGTAGGAACTTTAAAAGCATCCTTTCATCTCAAGTAAGCTTAGTCTTCTAACTTTATAGATAAACCTAGTACTGCTAAATACTTGATGAAAGAGCGCAGCAAATTAAACAGAGAGAAAGTTTCAAGTAAAACATGAATTGAGTAAGAGGCTCTTCAAAGATTTATAAAAGCCAGAAGAGATGAACATAGATGCAGGAGCTGGCACTAAGAGAAACAACATAGCCCCAAGCAAGCCCTAAGAGGAAGAAAAGAAAGAGAAGCCAAATCCCTTTACGGGCAAATTTAATATGTGAACTTATTCATTCATTTAAATCTAAAACTTATTTATATACACAAAATCTCCCTTCTCTTGCGCATACTTTAGCTTTATCATCGCTGACTCTCTTAGCACCACTCTTAATAAAATCCACTGTATCTATCTTTAAATATCATGCATCAGATGGTAGAGCAGCCAATTTCTTATAATGACCTTTCAATAACCCCCAATATAATTCAATTCCATTGAACTAAGGGCTGTAAGGAACATTAAATACAGGTGTTATGCTTAGCCTTTCATATTCCTTCCTTGAGTCTTTAGTTTTATGAACTGATAAGTTATCAACGAACAGAGTAATCTCTTAGTCAGCGTATTTGTCTCTGAGTTATTGTAAGAACTTAATATATTATTCAGTCTTTATAGAGCGAGGGTGGATAACATAAGTCTCTAGGCCCACTTGTTCATTCAAAACCCCAAAACCCCTTAATGAGATTCATAAGTGCTTTGATTTGTTGGGAATTTGTTAGGGGTTGGGGTTATTAATAGGTTTTAATGTGAAATTTATAGTAAATGTATTTAATTTAATCACTCAAAATGCATTTTGGATCATGTGGGAGAGGTCTGAAGTTTATTTTACTTAACCACAACTCTATCTTCTCTAATGTCATGTCTGATCTAGAGTTTGGTTTTAAGATTATTGATTCTGCCATTTATTTTAATGATTGAGATACTCTGGTTTTGTCTATAAATTACTTGATTCTTATTAGCATCTTTCTCACACCTTGTAGAGTAGTAATCATTCCGAGGCATATCGCACTCTATTATTATTGCTGCAAAAGCCCACACATCCCATTGATAGTCTCCATCTCTCCAGTCTTCTCTTTCAGGATAATAGCCTGGAGTTCCCATAACACTTCCTAGCCTTGATACTTCTACCCTTAATGCTCTGTTGAAGTCAACAATTGTCACTCTTACAGGTGAGAAGTTTATCATAATATTCTCAGGTTTCAAATCTCTATGAACAAAGCCTAACTTATGTAGCACTTTTATACCTTGTAAGGTTTAAGTGCTATCAAAGCAAGCTACTTATGATTCCTTTGATCAGTAATAAAATCTCTGAGGGTCATTTCATAGAGTGGGAGTCTGAAAGCAATATGATCCTTCGCAAGGAGAACAGCATCTAGCTTGATTAAGTAACTACACTCTTTAAACTTTGCTTGAGTGAGTACTTGATACTCATCTGTGAACTCCATCTAATATTTATCATCTCTTAAGAGATACTTGAAGGGATACACCTTGTATGCATACTGATGATCATTGATAACTTTCTTATCAAAGGAGTCTTCTAATATAAGGTAGCTTTAAAGTGAAGTGTCTAGGTCAACTTAGGTAAGAACTGGAATCATTTTATATTGAATTTTAATCATAATCTTTGTGATTTCAGATGCTAGTAGGTTGCGTGATTTCCTCATATATTCTGATTCACAAGCTTGTTCGAGCTCTACCATTTTCGAAGATTCTCTTGCTTTTCTTTTGTTAAGTAGCTTCAATTCATCTTCATGCTTTTCAATCTCTAAATCTTTCTTGTGAGCTTTTAAAAGATGCTTCCTTAAATCTCTAGTATGAGCATACTGCATATGGCACTCGAAGCAATCATACTTTCCGTCGATTTTATCGTGCTTTAAGTATACTGTTGGCTTGGCTTCTCTAATGCTCTTTCATATGCCTATACCAACTAGATTTATGAGCGAAGTCTCTCCCACACTTCTCACAAAAGTATACTTCTACTTCTTCAGTTTGTATAGGAATTTCATTAATACATTTCTCCTCCTCTCTGTCTCCCACACACTTGTTTGCCATTTATTTTCTATTATTAATTTCTATTTTAATAACAGAGACCTCAAGTGATAGCTCTGGTAGTTCTTTATGAGAGTTCATCTCACAGCTATCACACTTTTTATTGCTGCCAAAGGTAAGTCTCATTTGTTTGATGAAAGGGCTGTTGTTTTTCTTAAAATGTTAGCGCTCATATTTAAATTTGAATTTAAAATTATAAAACTGCCTCTATAACTGAGAGCTTATATGAGAGTTTTGCAAGCCTACAAGTTTCAAGGGAAGTTCTTAGAGTATAAGAGAAGAATTATGAATGTTAAGAGACGATCCAGTTCTACATATGGGTGAGGAAGTAACCATTTTTACTTTCAATAATAAGTTGATTATAGTACGTACCGATTTAGGAGGTGCACCTAATTAAGTGTACGTACTGCTTTAGGAGGTATTTTGTGATTTTATGATTAAAATTAGGGTGCTCCTAATTAAGTACTAGCTTTAATTAATGCTCCTAATTAAGTACTCGCATTTTAGGAGTTGCTCCTAATTAAGTACGTACCAATTTAAATTAAAAAATATGGAACTATAACAGTAGAATTTGATATCAATCTCTCAAGTTGAAACCAGTTCTCAAAACCTTCTCCATATCCTTCTTAGAGGTTGACCTCCTATAGGATGCCCATATTTAATAGTAAGTTTTACAGAGGTATATAATTGAAATCAATAAACTTAAATTTGAATATCATCTCTTAGATCTGTTAACAAGATGGAGTCAATGAATGATGCAATGAAAAGAGTTCAAGCACAAGAATTGATCCAAAGATTTAGAAGCAAGGAGGATTTGCACCGCTACCTGGTGCAGCAAGGTAATGAAATCTTGTAACTCATTTTAATTATATAGTTTGTTTGTTCTTGCCAACGATGGAAGGTACCAAAATTTCATTTCTAAGGGCGATACTCTGCGAAGAGAAGAAAGCATTGAAAACTTAAGATTTTAAGTTTGCAGAGATTCCAAACTATCCAGAAATCTCAGTGACTAACTTATATGATGATGCTATGAACGACCCAGAGGTTTCGCTGTACCTGCCTACTAAGAAACAGTTGTCAAATAAACCGCCTGAAAGAAACTATTTCTTTGGCATACTTGCAACAATTAAAGGTGATTACTTGAAAGAACTTATTCAATAATCTCATAAGAAAAGGTACAGCATCTCTTCAGAAGATAAGGACAGACAAGGGATCAAGATAAGTGAGAGCTGGCTATAAGAGCTGCAGAAGCACCCTTATATTTCAAGTAAGATTTGTAGTTTAACTCTTTAGAAAAATCTGGCTCTGGCATCTTCTTGATGAAGGAATAGAGGAAGCTTCACAGAGAGCGAAAGTCGCAGACAAAATATGAAGTTAGCAAGAGAATTTATTCAAATATTTAGCCTCCAGAGTCAATGAACATAGATGCTGGAGCTGGCAGCAAGAGAAGAAACTTAGGAGGAGGGAAGAAAGAAGTAGAAGAAAAGAAAGAGAAGCCAACTCCCTCTAAAGAATTTTAAATGTGACTTAAATATTCATTAACTTAACTACAAAACCTATTTATATACATTCACTCTCCCTCCTTTAGCACACTTTTAAGCTAATTAATTATCTACTCTCTCGCTCAGCTTTTAATAAAGTCTACTGTATCGATAGGTAAGTCATGCATCAAGTGGTATAGCAGCAGTTTCTTGTAATGACCTTTTAATATTCCAGTAGAACTCAATTCCATTAAACTATGGACTATAGGTACGTTGAACACTGGCGTTATCCTAAGTTGTTCATAACTCTTCCTTGTATCTTTAATCTTATGAACAGAAAGATTATCAACAAATAGTATAATCTCTTATTCAGGGTACTTCTCTCTCAGCTGCTCTAAGAACTTAATATACTGCTCTGTCTTAATAGAGCGAGGATGAATAAAATAAGTTTCTAAACCAGCATCCTCGCTAATTCCTCCAAGAATTGCCATTGTTTATACCTTGACTTTCTAGTCATAAACTTCTATGTTGCTATGCCTCTTATACCAAGACTTCTAGATGAAAGTGTTGAAGTAAACACAGCCTCGTCAGCATGAAAACTTAATATTATTCTATTAGGCTCTCTGCATTTAATTATAAATATAATTTAAGTTGTTGTTGTAAAATGGCAGAGTGAAATCAATGACTCTCTTGATACGATTTACACCTTTGTAAGAGATACCGCTTCGTTTATAAATGTTTGCAACAGACTATGCAGACATCTTCAACTCAGGGAACTGGCGATGAAACATAATAGCTCGTTAGTCGAGAGAGAAGTGAGCCCAATACTTCAAAGTTTTTTCATTAATAAGATAGTCAATATGCTTCCAAAGAAACTTAGACTTCCTCTAAGGCTAAGAATTCAGCTATTATTGCTTTAATTACACAGCTTTCAAGCAGTGAGAACGAACAGTTGAGGGACTACGCTTTAAGAGCAGTGCAATAGACTTATAGTTCAGTACTGGTTTGACTTATTCACTATACATATCACATCCATAACGCAGTTTAAACACTAAATCTATATACTCTTCATCATAAATAGACCCCAAAAGCTTGTAATTTTAGTCTCGCATTTAATTAATAACCCCAACCCCTAACAAATTCCCTACAAATCAAAGCACTTATAAACCTCATTAAGGGGTTTTGGGGTTTTGACTGATTCCACCAAGGATTGCATGAGTTTATATCTTAACTTTTTAGTCATAAACTTCTATATTACTATACCTCTTGTACTAAGACCTTGATATAAATGTATTGAATGTAAATACTGCTTCATCAGCGTGTATGAACTTTATATTATGCTCTTAAGACCTCTGCATTTAATCGAATATATAATTTAAATTATCCTTATAAAATGGAACATTAAAGTCAATCACTCTCTTAATGCGATTGACTGTCTTGTAAGATATTCCATTCTTTTTATATATGTTTGCTATAGATTAAGCAGAGATGTGAAGCTCAGGAAATTGGCGATGAAACATCACAGCTCTCTAGGCCAGAGAGAAGTGAGCCCAGTATTTAAGAGTCTTATCATTAATTAGATAATCGATATGATGCTGCTAAAATTTTAAGGGTCTCTTAGGCTTAGAATTAAGATGCTATCTCTTTAAATTCAATGCTAATAGACAGTGAGACCTCACAGTTGCTGGAGATTTATGGAGTAGCCTTGCTATAGACGTATAATTCAGAACAGGCTTGAGTTATTCACTATATTTATCACATCCATATCGCAACTTAAACAATAAATCTATATACTCACTGTCATAAACAGACCCCAAACCTCGCATATACTCACTTAAATTACTAATATTTAAACATTAAACCCCTACATAAACCCTATTAAAACCCTAATAAAGTATGCACTAATAGTCTACTTTTATCAATCAAAAACTCAATCAAACTACTGAAAGGGTTTTGGGGTTTTGATTATAGTAATCCCAAATTTTAACTTAAATATATCTCAACTGAGTAACTGGCTATGGTGGATTAATAACTGAGAAAACTATTCCTGTATCATCTATTTATATATTAATTAAAGAAAATCTGAAGAATTAACATAGAAATAGCTTGATGTGGAATTGATAGACGCATAAGAATTATCTACAACTTCAGCAGTAAAACTTGGTATATCTTCTTCCAAATCCTTGTCAAACAGAACAGTCCATGAAAAATCATGGTGAGCAAATATTGAAACAGGAGTTAAAAAGGTCAATTTAGGCAAGGGAACCTTATTCGCTACAATTTCTATATCAAAATCTGTGAAGTTCGTGTAAGATGTCGAGGAAATTAAAAAACAAATTATAACGAGGCTGTAACTACAGCGGTAAGTCTTAATGTGTAAATTCCAACTAACGCGTTTGTTGATGGTGCTATATAAAGTGTGCCAGTAGTTGGAACAAACTTTATCCATGGTGAGGCTACTGTTGGAAGTGCAGTGCCATTCTTGTATTTGAGACTGAGAGTCACAGGATCTCCAGAGCATTGTGTAAATTCGGGAAGCACATAACTCATATTTAGATTTTTTATTTCAATTTTGTGGGTTAATTAATGATGTGCTAATAGTATTTATGAAATCAATTCTTTGAAGACAACCAACTAATTAAGATTGCTTACACTGAAATATTAATTTTAGATTTTATTACAAATAATAAAATATATTTGAAACCACCATTGTTCGAATCAATTGGAAGACCGGTCCTATTTTAAATAATTGGGCTAGAAGGATTTGCAAATTTATAGCAGGAACCTATTTCTTATCTAGTATTTGCACTATAACTTTAAAATTATGTTTAATACAATATTAAAATATAATTTCTTAATTATAGAGTTATTGATTGGATAGATCTTGACTTTTATTAGAATTATAAAAATATTGATTTATAAAATTTGAATTTTTCAATGTTTCCGTAAAATCTGTTAAACAAATCTGAAGGTATAACCCAATACTTCATTACAATAGTTGAAGGTAAAGCTCCCCAGGCTCCATAATAAATTACAAGCAAATTAATATAAATTTATAGAAGGATTCTTAATTAATTGATATTTTATATTAATGATAAAGGTCTAAAAACTGAAAAACTTTTGTAGCCATTAAATTAAAATTATAATAGTGTTAGTAAAAAATAGCCTTATTATAGGCTTAAATATTTTTTCCTTATAAATTAATTAAAAAACAATAAAATTAATTTTAATCAGATATAATATAATAATTAAATTATACGTGATAAAAGTTCTTAATAAATTATAATAAAATTCTTTTAATAACCCAAAATTATTAAAATTTTAGAGGGAAATTTCTGCTCCAAACATTTAAATTCTTTTATTTGCTAAAAATTAAATTAAAAATATGCAAATAACTTATTAAATTTCCTTTCTGATATTTTTAAACTTACAAAAATAGCTTTAAAGGTTTAAAAACTATTCCTAGTCTCGTTACTCTGAAAAACTATTAAACTAAATGTTTTATTTAATAATATATGTAATTTTCATTTACTATTCAAATATTTATCGAAAAAAGAGAGCAAACTGTTAATCAAATAGTAAAACTTGCAAATAGATGGTGATGTAGATATTTAAAAACTGTCAAAAAAATTACAATTTAATATGAAATTTTTATATATGAGGAAGAAAACTGCACCCAGCCAATATTTTATAGACACAAACTCATTATTAACACCATTTGGAGGAATTAAAATATTTTTATTAAATATAATTTACAATTTATATTTTTCATATAAATTTCATAAATATGTTAAGTTATTTTTAATATTTTATGAAAACTTCAATCTATTTTTTAAGTTCCAATTATTTTAAGAATATTTTTACAAATAAAATCATATAATCTATATTTATTTTTTAATTATATGAATAAGTAAAAATAATAGAATCAAACTTTCAAAATTATTAGATTTTATGGTTGCTATTAATTGAGTTATTTTATTTAGTAATTTAATTACTTAAAAAATTGTGAAAACATTGTACCCCTAAAAAACGTGCACTAACCTAACAAGCTGAACAAATTTTTAAGGTATAAATTATGCATTATGTCGCCTTATTTCGAAGATTTACTCTGAGATTTAGAAAAAACACTAAAATTTGGTAAATTGTAAATTTAAATATTCAGCGAACATTTGGCCTCTCTGAAAATATAGCTTTGATTAAATATAATCATTTCTAAAGTATATTGTTAATAAATACTCCGCGGTTGAAAGACTTTGCATCAATACTTTTTGAAAGATATTGTACAATATTTTTCCCTGGTTGTTGAGTCCTCCTCGTTGGTTTCAGAAAGATTCGAGGACATTTTGTTCTTGATGTAGCTCAAATCATAGTGATCAACTCTAGTTCCTCTCTAATTTTACCAAGCGGTAGTAAATCGATTTCAGAATTCTGAATAATCAAGTATCCTCGCTTTTGGTTTCACTTGATTGTCTGCAAACTTTTATTGCTGTATCAACATCGAAAATCGTGTCTTTAGTATTTAGCTTTGATCACTCAATAAGTTGACTTATCCATGTTTCCACCAGAGAGAGGTTTAAACAAGTCTTGGTTTGAATTTCATCCATCTTTATTAGCATTCATGATCTTTTGTAATAAATAATGCCAATTCTCCATTACAAAGTAACTCTGTCATTTGACAATCTCAAATTCTTAATTTTGCATTTGAATTTCATAGGCGTAGGCTACCGCGCAAAAAATCGCGATTCATCGGTAGCCTACGCTCATTAATTTTGTTGATATTTTTGCCAAACTTTAAATTATTTTAATAAAGCTAATTAAAAATGAATAAAAATTGTCGTTTACAATTTATAAGTCCTTAAAATATATACTTCTTAAGATATGGTACTTTCAAAGTTTTAGAGTAATAAAAACCAATTAGAACTATCTCATTAATCGCTTAGTAATTAAAAATTTCAGAATATTTCGTTTAGAAATATATCTCTCAGCATAAAATTTAAGCATAAAATTAAATTTAGCTTCTTCAACATAAAATAAAATAGGTACCAAAAACAATAGAACAATATTTATTATCTAGTAAGACTTTACAGTTATGGTCAGTTTATTCTCTAAAAGAGAGATGCTTACTTCTTCATAGATAATTTCCAGAAGTTAAAATTTCGGCCACCTATTTAAGAAAACTGTACGAAAAAAAAAAAATTTAAATCTGTCTATTTTTCCCCTAAAACTCATAGATTAAATGTAATGGATGGTCTAATATAATTGACAGACATAATGGAAAAACTATCATATTTTTAAGAATTGGAATATAGAATTATATTTGTTGATGAAGTTTTATTCAATAGTAAGACTATTAAACAATATTCTTGGAGAGGAGAGTACCAGAGATATGAATTAAAAGATATAAGAGAAAAATATTCTTAAATGGCAATGGTTGCTGGTATTTCATTAGAATATGGACTTGAAAATTTTTTAATTTGCAATAAATCAATAAAAAAGCCTTAATTCAAAGAATTTTTAAAAGGACTTTTTCAACAAAGCTAAAATAATAAAATTGTATTTTTCATGGATAACTTAAGACTTCATCACTCAGTAGAAATTAAACATGAAATATATAAATATGGAGCTAAGATTATCTATAATTTACCATACTCACCATAGCTCAATCCAATAGAAAATTATTGGGCTTTACTGAAAAATTAATTCAGGAAAAAATTATCTAGTGATTTACTCACTAATTCAAAACGTTCAACTTTTTAATTAATAAAAGATTCAATAAATTAAGTTGAAGATTACAAAATATAGAAAATTTGTGAGAAGGGATTGATTAAATTAAAAATTAAGCTTAATTGAAGAAATTTAAGATTCAAATATTAAACTAAAAACTTTTTGAGCTTTAGCTTTCAATCAACTTATTCTAAGTACCTTCTCCCACTTTTAATTCTTCGTTTTCTTGCAAAATTTCGTTTGTCATTTAGCTATCTTAATTTTTCTCTACTGTGGTCCTAAATATTTTCTTTTAAAATTTTATTTCATTTCATCACCAGAGAGTTTTTATTTGTTGACCAGTAGCTTTCTATCTTACAAAAGAAAGATTGACCTTCCTCTTTTTTCTAAAAAAATATTAAATTGTAAAAATTACTTGAATGGTAAGGAAATTTATTTAGAATTTCAGCCCATTCTGAAGTTGCAACAATTGTTTAGTTTTTTTATTATGCTTATTCATTTCCATATCGTTAATTTAAGCAGTCTGCAATCATATCATTGAGCATTTATTATTTAAGAATTGCACCCCAAAAAAGAATTCTCGTTCAATTTTGTATTCATTGTTCTTTTTATTAGGGTCAGGCATATAACTCATGAATTCAGCATCATGAATCAAAATGTTCAAAATATTTTAGACAGTAAGCTCTGGATATTTTGGAACATTCTTCTATACCACCTGGGATGCTTTCATCACATTCTTTTCACCACTAATAATTTTCCTTAAAAATTCTACTTTGCATTGATCGAATGTAGGCAAGAAATATCCAGCTAAAAGTAATTTAAGTAAAATGAATATTACCTGAGAAAACCATATAATCATATATATCTTTTTTACTTCTAAACCTATGAATAAGAGATTCAGGTGCAATATTTATATCTCCTTTGCCGAATAACCTTTTTAGTGAATGTCCATTTAAATATTATTACAAAATTTTTTGTACTTTTGTTTTAAATAATTCTGATCTCGATTAATATATGATATTACTACATTATAAATTAAAATTCTAACAATAAATTTAATTTATTTTAATTTTTTTGACACTTTAATCTTAAGATCAGAAATACTTAAAACTAAAGTTTATATTTCTTCTTAAAATATTTTAATTAGAAAATTAAATTTCCTAAATAATAAAATTATTAAAAATTATAAAATTTGAAACTTTTATTAAATTGAAAACTTTAATTGAAATAATATACTCAATATTTAAACTTGAAAATATAAAAATAATTTTAAATTTTATTAATTATAAATAATTAATTTTTATCAAACTTATTAGTTATGTCTGAGATGAGAGACAGTGATAGTTTAATTGTTAAGACTAATAGTAGAATGGCTTAATAATATTCACATGATTGAATTATTGACTCAGATTCTGAAGATGAATTTGAAAGATTGATGGAATAAGAATTGGGGAATCTTGTAAACTTTGAATTATAAAATTATCCGGGTGACTAAGAAAATATTAATAGTAGAGATAATTCTAAAGGAGGAGATGATTAAATCAAAAACCAAAATTAAATATAACCAAAGATTATCAATGAAAAATAATTGTAAGTTTCAGGGTACAACAACTATATGTGCAAACATATTGAATGCGGAAAACCTTTTGAAACTTCAAGTCGTTTGAGGGCTCACTATCGAGATTATCATGAATCTAATCCAAACTACAGAGTAAAAATTGATGATGACGGTAAATTTCCTTGTGTTTTGTGTAACACTAAATTTGACAAAAAATACTTTGTTTTAAAACATTATGCAAGTCCTATTCATGATGATGATGAGTGGATAAATAGAGGATTCTTAAAAAATTAATACATAACTGAGAAATAAGCATAGAAATATAATCCTTAAAGCAGATTAAATATATGCATGAGAGAAAATAAAGAAGGATGGAAACAATAAAAATAAAAATAATTAAGCTTAATCAAAAATAATTAATTGACACTTGTATAGACGCAGCTTCCTCTCAACCCTTAATTTAACAAACTTGTTTTTATTTGGGCATCTCAAGCAGAATAAGATAAATCATTAACTAACAAAATTTTGAATTGAGTTACTCAATAAAATGATAAAGATGTTATAAGAATATTTTACCCTTTTGAATACTTAGAGAAAGATAGTAAGAATTAACTCTAGTTAGATAAGCATGTAACTTTGTTGAACAATGCTAAAAATAAAAAAAAGAAATACATAATTTAACTGAAAAGACTTGCATACTCTGATACTCACTTTGTAATTGAATGCATTAATCTTTAAACTGACTTGCAAAAGTTTATGAAGAAAAAAAAACATTTAAAATGATGAGAAGGCTTATATAGCAAAATAAATTTTTAAAGGAGTAAAGTAAGTTCATGCTGAAGGCTTTACTCACAGAGATATAAATCCATCAAACATTTTAATCTCAAAAGATTTAACTTAGGTCTAAATTAAAGGTTTTGAACATTGCGCCCACTCTTAAGAAAAATGTGAAAATAAAATTCTCAAAAAATAAACAATTTTTCAGCATAAGAATTTAGATAAATTATAATAAGGAGACTTGAGATAAGATTATTTTAGTTATGGAATGCTGATTATTTACATTTATATAGGGCCAGAAGAATTTAAATTATAAACAAGTCATGAAAGTTTTAGAAATAAACTTAAGTATTACATTAATAATATAATAAGCGTTCCTGAAGGAGAAATTGTTAGAATTTGTGTCCTTGAGAAAGATTATGAAAACAATATAAGTGTTGAGACAATGCAATCAATTGTCAATAATTTCAAATTCAAAAAGGATTTAGTGAGAGCTGAAAGACATTAATGTGA
The DNA here is from genome assembly GCA_000711775.1 of Oxytricha trifallax. Taxonomy (NCBI): domain Eukaryota; phylum Ciliophora; class Spirotrichea; order Sporadotrichida; family Oxytrichidae; genus Oxytricha; species Oxytricha trifallax. Next base: position 12,827 of record ARYC01006222.1, read on the forward strand.
ATTCAAAGATAAAATATTGAAACTATGAATTGCATCAATTTCAAGTTAATGGAAAATTAATGTTTGAGAAGTTAACTAATTTAATAAAATATTTCATTAAAATTATCTTAAGAAGTATATATTTTAAGGACTTATAAATTGTAAACGACAATTTTTATTCATTTTTAATTAGCTTTATTAAAATAATTTAAAGTTTGGCAAAAATATCAACAAAATTAATGAGCGTAGGCTACCGATGAATCGCGATTTTTTGCGCGGTAGCCTACGCCTATGAAATTCAAATGCAAAATTAAGAATTTGAGATTGTCAAATGACAGAGTTACTTTGTAATGGAGAATTGGCATTATTTATTACAAAAGATCATGAATGCTAATAAAGATGGATGAAAGTCAAACCAAGACTTGTTTAAACCTCTCTCTGGTGGAAACATGGATAAGTCAACTTATTGAGTGATCAAAGCTAAATACTAAAGACACGATTTTCGATGTTGATACAGCAATAAAAGTTTGCAGACAATCAAGTGAAACCAAAAGCGAGGATACTTGATTATTCAGAATTCTGAAATCGATTTACTACCGCTTGGTAAAATTAGAGAGGAACTAGAGTTGATCACTATGATTTGAGCTACATCAAGAACAAAATGTCCTCGAATCTTTCTGAAACCAACGAGGAGGACTCAACAACCAGGGAAAAATATTGTACAATATCTTTCAAAAAGTATTGATGCAAAGTCTTTCAACCGCGGAGTATTTATTAAGAATATACTTTAGAAATGATTATATTTAATCAAAGCTATATTTTCAGAGAGGCCAATGTTCGCTGAATATTTAAATTTACAATTTACCAAATTTTAGTGTTTTTTCTAATTGTTTTATAACTAATTCTTTATTTTAGATTCTTTTCTCATTCTATTTTTTTCCAAAAATTTTTTTATTTAAATTTCATAAACTTAAGGGCTTAAGAAGTTTGTCACAAAAAAAAATATACTTTTAAATTTGCATCTAAATTTAATTGAACGGAAGCGATACTTGTTTGGATTTTATTTTTTTTAATTGTTTTTTTTTAAATTCTTAACATGAAAAGTAAATAAAATAATAAATTTATCTGATTTTTGAAAGTATCTTAAACGTGATTCTTTCATTATAACAAAATTATATATAAACTTGACATTATTTATAACTTTTTATTTTGGTAAAAATAATTTTTTTAAAAAATCATAATTTTATTAAACATTATTTTTTAAAAATATTTAATTTTGTTTGATTATAAGATATATTTATTTATAATGCAGAGAGTTTTTTTAAAGAAATATTATTTGAATTAAAATAAATTATTTCTCTTAGGCAGATATTTTAAAATAATAAATTTAGTTCAATGAGAAGTTGATAAATTCGAAGCTTTTATCAATTAAATTTTAATATTTAAGCAAAAAAGTTAATTATTTAAGAGACCTTTACATAATAATCTAATAGTTTCATTGATTAGCATTTCGAAGGGTTTTTGTTTATTTTCGGTAAAAAAGGTAAAATTAAAGCATAATTTAATTTTATAAGCTTATACATATTTCTCTTTAAAATAAATGAAAACTTTACAATTACTTAAAGAGTCATTTTATCTATACTTGGTGTAACTTTGTTTTATTAAAAACTTTTACCTTGCAAGTATACTGAAAATTATTTAGTCTATTTAATTTATAAAAATAATTATATATCAATTTCTGATCTACATCAATAAATAATATATAACTTAGAATTAAAGAATCTTTAAAATTTCAGCATGGATGATTCAATTGTTTATATTTTAGAAATTTTAAGTTTATTATTGGTACTTTAATGTTAAATTTTTTATAAAATCCTTTCTCGCTAAAAAATTATTATATTTAAATAGGGTTTTACATTTTTATTTAAAATATTTTTTTCTTCAAACTTTAATTACCTTTCTTTTAGATGCATTTAAAAAGTATATTAAAAAAACCAAGCTTCTAATTATTTTATTCTCACAAATTATTTAACTTAAACATTAATTATATATAATTAAAAGGAGCTAGATATGTGTTGATATTTGATACATCTCTATATTAGTAATTGCACTGATCATCCCAGTTTCTACCAGCATAATAAAATTTGTAAGAAATTTAATAAACCTATAATCCTTGAATTTGAACAAATAAGCATAATTCTCATAATAATATAACCATTAGTTAAAATATTTAATTAACTCAGTGACTGAATAAAATCCTCTTGCCCATCCCCACATCATTCCATTTCTCTCAAAAAGAGAGGGTTTTATGAATGTCCTATCAAAAGTTACATACATCATTTAAGGAAAATAAAATTAAAACTCTAATTTAAAATGAAAATCCATTATTTATTTATTATTATTAGGATTAACTTAAGAGAAAATAGTATCATAAATAGATTGAACATTTTTCCAGAAAAAAACATAAATATCACCTCTTATATCTTTATTTATTTTAATTTAAGTTCAGACTGTTTTTATTCATATTCCTAATTCAACTCTTCTCAATTGTCAAGTATTGTTGTACAATAAAAAATTGTTAGATATATTTTTTGTCATTTAGAAGTTATAAGTAGAGACCTGACGTTTCATCTCAATTATTAAAAATTTCCTTATTTTTAATATTTATAAATTTTCATATACTATTATAAATTTTCTCTTCATTTTTTATGATTGTTGAGGTATAAGTAAAAGTGCTTGTAGACACATCGATCGTGAATAACTTAATGTAGTCTAATTATAAATTAATATATAAATATTTGAAATTTATCTAATATTTAAGGAGAATATTGGAAATATGGTAAGGTAGAAATTTTTTGTAGTAAGTGAAAATTTATATGAAATAAAGATATAAACTTCTATAAAAAACTTTGTATTTAAGAATAAGAAGCAATTAAGGGTAAAAAGTAATATAAAAGGAACCTATTAAACAGTATCTAAAGATTTTATTTATAAATCGTTGCAAGATATTTTCCATAGCTTAGGTCAGCTTAGGATTTGCAAAAATAAATCGTCTTCAACCACATTTGCATCAGATCAGCATTCTTAATTTATAGGCCTCTCTAAGCCTTATAATCTCCATTTATGTTAATTCTTAAATATAATAATCATTATTTAATAAACTTTAAAAAGTTTATTCAAAAGTTAATTAATTTATGTTTAATTATAATTCTCTATAGAGAATTCATTTTAAAAAAGCTCATATTTAATTTGTAATAATTTAGATAAATTAAAGCCTAATTATAATTATTATATTTAAGAATTAACATAAATGGAGATTATAAGGCTTAGAGAGGCCTATAAATTAAGAATGCTGATCTGATGCGAATGTGGTTGAAGACGATTTATTTTTGCAAATCCTAAGCTGACCTAAGCTATGGAAAATATCTTGCAACGATTTATAAATAAAATCTTTAGATACTGTTTAATAGGTTCCTTTTATATTACTTTTTACCCTTAATTGCTTCTTATTCTTAAATACAAAGTTTTTTATAGAAGTTTATATCTTTATTTCATATAAATTTTCACTTACTACAAAAAATTTCTACCTTACCATATTTGTCATAAAAAATCCTTTTATCTGAGAGAACATTTATAAAAATGGAATTTCCAAAACAAAATATTATTTAAATTGATTTATGTTTCTACCTTTTTAGAGAAATTTTTAATTAAAAATTAATAATATCCATTTAGTGAAACCTGAGGTAAAACAAACAAATTGCCTTAATTAATAGAAATTAACAATTTTTATCATAATATTTAATTTTTATGACTTCAGTTATATTTATGTTATTAATTAATTCATATAAAAATATAGTCTTCAATAGTATAGCAGACTGCAATATAGTTGGTAGATTCTGAGAATTCCATAGTAACTTATATAAATATATATTTTCATTAACTAATTTATAAAACTCCTTGAATTTACACTTCTTTAAACTCTACACTTTACATTCTATTTCCATTCGCTGGATCAATTTTAATCAAGTAAAGTTAAGACAGTGTAAAATAACAATGCTTGATTCTAAAAGATTTTTTTTTTAAAAAATATTAAAATATGGTGAATTTATCAAAATTTAGGTAAGTAATAGGAATTAATATTTTCTTTTGTTTCAAATATATATGTTTGTTTGGCGAGATATTTAGTTATAAGGAAAGAATTTATTTTTAATAAAACAATTGTTTGAGTTTCAACTTGGAAAATCAATAAAATTTTAAATAATGGGACAGACTGAACCTTCTCAAAATTCATAAAGACTAGTAGTAGTTGGTCCATTTAAATACAAAAGGGGGGAAGGTTTCCTGCCCCATATACTAAATTTTATATTTTTTGCAATAAAAATATTAGAAAAATATAAATTTAAATTTCAATTACCATCACTATTTACTAAACAACTTTTAATAATATATAGTTTTCAAGGTAAATTAACGTTATTTGAAAAATTATATTTAAAAAAATGCTAAACTACTTGTTTTTTCATTATTAATTAATGCGATTTTCATTAAAATTTGAAATCTTAAAAAAAGGTAGAAATGTTATTGGATTCTAAATTATAAATTACGATATCTTAATTGATGATAAAGATTTTTAAAAATCATAAAAATTATATTTTTTTATGGATGAGGCAGTAAACTTCCCCCAAAATCCTAATTATATATTTTTAAATTAATAAGTATTATTTCATTTAATTTCATATAAATTATTTTATCATGTAATTATTTTTATATAATTTAAAAAATATGTTTGAAATAAATTAAAAAATCAAAGTATAGCTAGCTCTTTAAGTTTTAATATAATTGACTGTATTATTGCTGCTAATTTTGTAATTAATTAATAGTTAAATAGCTTATATATGATTTCATATTTAACAAGTATAATTATATTAATTTTGGTACTCATATAAAACATTTCATCCTTCAAGAGAAGAAACTAATTACAAAAATTTTATTCTAATTAATTTAAAGGTAAAGATAAAACCTTTCATTTTTTACTTTCTTATCCTATAAAAAATAGCAAATTCATGTAAACACTATTTTTTCAATTATTTGGATTACCCCCCCCCATAGATCTGGAATATTCCACAAACCTCACACAGATCTGGAATATTGAAAATTTACCGTGAAGAAAACATTTCCAAATTTAAATGACCACCACCCATATAATTTGTATACCATAGATTTCAATTTTTAAGAAATAAACAAAAATAACTAAGGATAAACTAACTTAATTATGTTATTTAATGTCAATTGAATGCAATTTTATAACACATATAACTAAATTTGTCCCTAATTAGTTTTTAATTTCTTTTTTTAATGATATCTAGGGTATAAAAATTAGATGGGGTAGTGATCATTGAAATTTGGAAATGTTTTTCTTATGGTAAATTTTCAATTTTCCAGATCTTTGAGGCCTTGTCGAAAATATTCCAGATCTGTGGGGGTATCCAATTATTTAATTGTAAAATTTTTCTCAAATTCTCATATTGATTTTTTATCTATGACCCTGCTTTTGGTAGTATCCTGATTTTGTTTCACTATTTTTGTACAATTAGTTAAATGTATAATAAATAAATGTTTAATTAAAAAACAAAAATAATTTTTCAATTATTTAAACTAATAAAATGATTCAAAATTCTAAAATATTGGGATAAGATTAGAATAATAAGGTATAGCTGTGTAAATGTAACTATTTGCCATAACAATCACTAAATTTAAATATTTTTAAGATATTTTATTTTTTATGATATATTTTTATATCCCTAGATTCTATGATGATACTCCAGGATCTTTGAATATTATTAATTTAAATTTTGTAATTAAGAATAATGTAAATTATTATACAAATAAAAGGAAAGTATTAAATTTTTACGAAAAAATTGTATTAATGTATTTATTTTATATTTACAATCCGTAGTTTGGATAATTCCAGTTTCCTAGATTATATAAAACAATTAAAACTTATAATACCTTAAAATATTACAAAATATTAAATAGATTCGTAATAAAATACTAATCAATAAATTGGAAATTATATAATGTTTTGTTTGTAGCAAAATATTGAATACAAAGTTTCCTTGATATATTTTACAATAATTTTTTATTCTTATAATTAATTTATTATATAAAAAGCTGACATGAGACAAAGAAAATGTGCTTTCATAAGAACATTTATTTTACTGGAAACAATTTTTAATAAATTTTTAGTTCCAATTATTTTATTATTAATCAAGATGCAAATTTAGCAATAGAACTCATTATTGTTCAATATTTATATTATTTTTAGACCTTTTTAAGGGTAATTATAATTAGGATTTAATTGCTATTTTTGGCATTAAAAAATTAAGTCATTAATTTTAATTAAACTCTCTATTCTTTTTACCATACATTCGCTCCATAAAATAAATAAAATATTTTCATTTGTTTGAGAAACTCTTTGAAGACCATAGTACAATTAACCTTACACTGGATAGTAAAACGAGAAAAGATTTCATATAAAAATATTTTTAATTTTTGGAATTTGTTGTTAAATACAAACAAATAATTATTTTTTTATTTAAAAAAAAAAAGATGATAAATCTAAGATGACGAAATCAGTTAATGACTATTTGTTTAAGCGTTGTACACTTCATATGTTTATTTATACATTTAAAGTATATTAAAATAAATATTTAATTTTTTTTTAAATGTAGTAAAAAACATCAATTTGTAGTTTTTGTCAATTTTGCAAATAAATGCTTCTTATTGTATAATTAATTTAGCTTCTCAATTTTATAATTTGAGTTTTTTTATCTTAAAAATAACTCTTAAAAAACAATATTTTACATACAAATAAAAATATCATATAAATAAAAAATTTATTTTCAACAACAAGAATGAAATAAATTTTATATTTAAGATTATAATTAAACAAATCTTTTTCTTCAAAGTTGTCAAGTCCAGAATATTTTTTTATAAATTATTATATAATATTCTTATCTTTCTTATCTTTTAATAGTTACTTAAATTTTAATGCTATAAAAAACATTATATGTTTTTAATATTTAATTTTTTAATAATTTTCAAGTAGTGTGATTAATAAATACCATAATTTTAATATATTTTAAAGAACAGCTTATTTAGATATTTATCTACAAAGTAAGAGCATACATTTATAAAGACATAGCCTTTGGCAAGATATATGGAATTATTCGTAGTTCCTACAACAAATATATGAACAAATATATCTAAAAAATTAGCATTAAGTGTAAATAATTTAAACAAGTATCTGTTTTAGATATCATTTGTTTAAAATTATACAAATTTAAAAATCATAAAATATATGTAAATTTATAATTTATCAAAATCTTCTATTGATTCAATTTTAAAATGAAAGCTCACTAAATAATTTGAAATAATAAAAGATCTTGCTTTCTAAGAGTGATGATTTATAAAGATTTATCATACCTCTAATTAACGAAAAAATTCACTTAAATTTAAAATTAAGACAAGTCAATGGATTTATTAAATTGCCCTCGTTTGTGTGTATATATATAATCAAATAATATTTATCCAAATAGGCATTTTATGAAAAAAATTAGATTTAAACTTTCAATTTAAATATAACAATTTCTTATATCTCATATAATATTCTAAGAGACATTAAAATTATTTGATAAAAGCCTATTTTAGATCTCTCAATAAATTCTAATAAATTATTCGGCTAAGGTGACAAACACTCACCCCCATAAGGTATACTTTTAAATGTGTACTATGATAGAACTTGACCTCCTGAGTAAACTTTTCTTAAGGACTGATTGTGGCCGGCTTTTAGTTTTCGAGAGGTATCACACTGGCTAAGTCAAAAATTTATATATTAAAAAAAAATCATTAAATTTGGCTTTGAAAAATTTTGAAATTTTTATTAAAAACTACTCAATTACCATAATCTGATAAATTTTGAGGTTATGAGGAAATATTTTGAGTATATAATTTTTTCTGAATTTTTTTATTCAGATCTTGCCTATAAAAATTATCATTTATCTTCATATATATTTTATAAAATGCCTATTAATATATATGAAGATAAATGATAATTTTTATAGGCAAGATCTGAATAAAAAAATTCAGAAAAAATTATATACTCAAAATATTTCCTCATAACCTCAAAATTTATCAGATTATGGTAATTGAGTAGTTTTTAATAAAAATTTCAAAATTTTTCAAAGCCAAATTTAATGATTTTTTTTTAATATATAAATTTTTGACTTAGCCAGTGTGATACCTCCTCGAAAACTAAAAGCCGGCCACAATCAGTCCTTAAGAAAAGTTTACTCAGGAGGTCAAGTTCTATCATAGTACACATTTAAAAGTATACCTTATGGGGGTGAGTGTTTGTCACCTTAGCCAATTATTCAAATATTATTGTAGGAATACATTTTGATAAGGAGAATTTAATTAAAATAAATTTATAATTATTAAAATTTTATTATAATTTCATCAAACAATCACCATATAATATACATTTAATCTCATTTAATAAATAATATGCTGTTTTTTAGTTAAAAAGATTTTTTCTCTTTCACAAAAGAAATAACTCACTAAACTATTTTTAGAGTTGGCTAAAAATAGAAATATCGTTTCATTATTGGATGATATTGAGGAATATTGCCAATAAAAAAGTCTAGCTTAAATTGAGGGATTCTCAATAGAATTAGTATAGATTTGATAATTCAAATGAATTTAGCATTAAATTCAT
>ARYC01006223.1:0-14543 GCA_000711775.1 Oxytricha trifallax
CCTTAATTAGATATTTTAGTGATTTAATTTGTATGAATTAGTTGGGATCTTATTTGACTTTAGAAGTTTGAGATATTTAGAGTCTATTTATGTTGTAAATATTTAGATTTATTGATGCAGCCTAAAGTATGGTTCGAGTATAAATGTACTAAGTTATGTAGCTATAAAAAAAACTATTACTCAAGAGTGCTTCAACTGTTAAGTATCACTGCCTGCTTGCTGATTACCATTTTGTTTATGGCTATTAAAAGCATTTTGCATGAAAATAAAAGTTCTCTCATATCATATTGACTACCTTTGCGATTCTTAGATTTAAGTATTGTCCATAATATCATCGACTAGAGTGCTGTATTTTTTCATCCTAAGTTTCCAAGCATGCTTATCTCTTATTAGAATAAAGGCTATATTTATATAAGAATTAATTTTACTTTCAAGTCTATCAACAGAGTGAAAAGGGCGATTTGATTTTCCGTCCATTTTATAGTAATAATTAAGCTTTATATATTATTAAATGCAACGACCTAATACTAATAACTTCAAGTTCATATTCTCTGATTTAGCAGTATTTACCAGCAACACCTTTATTAATATGTCATTGTAGAAGAAGTGTGATAATATTAATGTTTATGACAAAAATTCGAGGTTGTCACCCATGCAATTTTAGCTGGTATAAGTATACGTCATTAAAGCTTGCTCTATTGGGAGCTAGTAGTATGTAGAATTCTTGGATAAGCTGATAAATAAATTCAAATATCAAAAGATAATTTTGATTGTTGACAAAATGTCAGCTAATAAGATTAAGGAGCAAAAGGAAGCTTATGATGAGATTAAAATAACTCCTGTATATAACCTTCTCTGTAATACACAGTTTAATGGTCGAATTCTATAGGAATAAAATTAAATATTACTATTAGAAATATAGATAAAACAATAGTTCATGTGAAAAAAGGAAGAATTGATGTTTTTAAACAAGTTTTTTCCACATTTATAACTAACACAGAAAGGGATTTGGTTTCTCTTCTCCTCTTCTTTTGGCTTTCTTGGACCCGTATTTCTTCTCTTATGCATTTATATTCATTTCATCTGCCTATTAATGTCTTTATAAACATTCTTGATCCCTTCATGAAGAATCTAGGACTTTCATTTTATGTGAACCTTCACAGGCACTATTATTAGGGATATACCAATTCAGAGTTTCCCTAAAAAGTTATGAATCAAGCTTGATAGATAGGAAGAATTGCTTTTTAAATTCTGCGAACCAGGTATCGCTTATTAGTATGATTGCTTTTTTAATCTTCAGGCTATTTATGGTAGTGATTCTTGGAAGTTTCTTCAATAAATTCTCTTAGATACCTCTCTTAAAATGCCAAGACACCAAAGAAGAAGCTCCTTTCTGGAAGATTGTTAGAGAGTTGTTTCTTGGTAGAAAGATAAACTAGCAAATCTTCATCTTTCATCGCATCATCTTAGAGATTTGTGACTGAAATCTGTGGGAATTTGGTATATCTATCTAATTAATTTCATTATTTTTTAATGCTTTCTTCTAATCACAAAGAATAGCTTTTATGAATGAAATTTTTGTTACCTTTTATCGTTGGAAGAAATAATCCCGCTTAAGCATATGATATAGTATATATTACTTGCATACCATGTTGAGTGAAGTATTGATAGAGATCCTCATTGCTTTTAAATCCTGAGATCAGTTTTTAAGTTCAATACTCTTCATTGTAGTACTTCTAGATTCCATCCTAGTTCATTCTCTAGTTTTTGAATTTCAAATTTCAATTTAAAGTTCTGGATCATACTGTTTAAGAACTAATTCTTAAATACTGTAAACTTATAGGAGGTCAACCTGGTAAAGATATGAGGAGAAAGCTGGCATAAGCTGTAACAAATTGCAGAGATTGAGCTCCATTTTATCAATTTAGATTCATTCAATAACAGCTTAATTTGTTTTATTTTAATTAGTACCGATACTTAATCCGTTCAAGTTTAATTGATACCAATTTAATTGTACCAAAATTTAACCTAGTACCTTTGTTTTAAACTAAGCTGAATTAATTCTAAGTTGGTACAAAAAAATAAAAATTACTAAGCATAAAATTAGAAATTTTATATATATAAACTGAGAATAAGTATGATCTATAAAGACCTCAAAATCAACAATTATTGTTGCTATGCGAAGGTATTCTACTAGAGTAATTATGTCTTTAAGGATTATCAAATCTTTTCAATAAAATTTAATTTGTATTTTAAAATTTGCGGCTAAATATAATCGCAGAAGTAATTATATCTAGGCATTGAATAGTTTATTTATGTTAAAGGGTAAAACTAATAGCTCTTGATTTGAAGACAAGTTTTAAAAGTAAAGTAAAGCCAACTAGAAGGGTCTACTTAATGATCTTAAAAGCGCCTTTTTGAGTGATTAAATTATACACATTTACTCTAAATTCAACATTAAATCCTAGTAGCTCCAACCCTAAACAGATTCCATACAAATTAAAGCACTTTTAAACCTCATTATGGGGTTTTAAGTATTAGAACGAATTTAAGTATATGGCACTTCGATAGGGCTAGAGAGAAAATTGCAAGAGTTTGCATAAGATTGATAGAGATATTTTTAGCTATTATTTATATCATTTAAGCTAAAGAAATTTCAAATGACTCAGAGGAACTATCCATATCGCAATAGATACCAATTGATGATTTAAAGAATATAATATCAGATAACTATCATACAAGACGTTAATAGGTTACATGAATTTGGATACGTTTAGCCTGAAAACTTTATATTAAATCTCTGTGGTGATTAAAAATTTCAATAGAGCTTTAAAAAAGAGATTAATGATAGCTTAGGCTCTTGGTAATTCAGGATAATTTCAATTAGAAAAGTGTGGAATAATGTTGAACTTTGGCACTAAACATAAAAAATAATCAATTAGTTTGGCATAGAAGTATATTAAGCAATTAGATGTGCCAAGAAATCAATAGTTTAGTAGAAATGAATAATCATGAGATCCCTTCACTATCCTAGGTTATCATAAGTTGGAACAATTTTGACACTAAAGAGAGAAGGATTCAAGAGATAATACTAAGACAAGCTGATTAAATTTGTTTGAGTTAAATCACTTATTATTCATTATCTATTTCACTAAATTATCATAAAATTTTCGATTTCTCTACAAACCCCAATAAGATCTTAACTATACCAAATAAATAAAATCACTAGAATATCTAATTATGGGGATCTGGGATTTTTATTGTTGTATTGAAGTCAAAAATACAAATAATTCCCACATCTGAGCAACTTACTAAAATTTGCTACTTTATTGTTTCTTTTTCATCTTTAAAAATTAGTTCATTGAAATGAATTTGGTTAATTTCAGTATAATTTTCATTAATGTCTTCATGAATTTTACATTACTACCAATCCCAAATTATTAATCTGCCTTTAAGACAAGACGATGCTAGATATTGTTAGAAAGAATTAAATCAGGAAAGTGTTTATAAATAAAATATATAAATATATATAAAAAGTATTGTACACGTATAGGAGTATACATTTCATTTTACCAATTTACTAAAAATCCTTATTTTTAGAGAATACACTTTATAACCAAGAAACTACCTTATTCCTATCGCCCCTTGACGGGCAAATAAAAAATTTGATACCTTTTTCGGATAAAGTTAAGTGGGTTTTAATAAACAAACCAAGGTCAGGTATAGTTATAATTTCAAGGATGGGGTCATGAATGTAGCCCATTAAAGTATATAAAAAAATTTAAAACCCCTTAACGATACCAGATCTATGATTTTACATCAGAGTTTGAGGGCTGCAAGCCTTGAAAAATATTTTTTTAGAACATTCAAACTGATTAATAATGGATTCTTCATTCAGTAGCGCACACAGGGTTTCCGGCGTGTTCCCCTTGCCTACCCAATTGTGATGGCATGCTAGCATGAGCCAGATGCCCAAGCTGGCCTCCTTTACCTACAGGGAGGGTTGACTGACGGTGTCGAAAGTAACAAGTATGAAGTAAAAAACCTAATAACAATTTGGCTGGCTTAAGCCCCAGTATTAATTTCCTATAAGCATTAAATAAATTTTAAATAAAAATGAATATAAAAATAAAATGAATATAATTAAAATAATTATATAATAAAATATAAATAATATAATAAAAAATATAAAAAATATAATATAATATATTAATATAATATAATAAAACATAATATAATATAAATTTAATAATATAAATAATAATAATATAATATAATAAAATTATAAATAAAATATAAATTATTAAATAAATAATAAAAATAATAATAATATTAATATAATAATATATAATATAAAATAATTATAATATAATATAATATAATAATAATAATAATAATAATAATAATAATAATAATAATAATAATAATAATAATAATAATAATAATAATAAATTTTATTATTAAATTATAATCACTGTGAAAGGAACATAAGAGCGAAATGCCCAACTTCTCGACCCATACCAAAAATTTCATTTCTACCCTCATCAGAGGATCCAGACTCAAACAAATCGTTGATGTAATCATCTCAGAGTCTATGAACAATGATTGGGGACACCTCACCATTCAAAAGATCATTTACGTTGCCAAGAAAGTGGCTCAAATGAACCCCTCCCTTATCTTTAAACTTAGAAATGAAGCCAGAATCAGAGCCCAAAACCAAAACAACCACTATGTTGCCAACTGGCTAGAACTATTAGCCCAATCACTCTACCTAGTTTAAGTTAACAACAAATGGATTCCTAAAGCCTAACAGCCCTCAACTGATTTTGGAAACCTGGACACTCAATCTCCAGAATTCATTCCTCCTCCTCCCACCATTACCAATAAACTTGACCTCTCCCCACTTAACAGTGCCCTTTCACAACTTTAAAGACTTCCCCAAGCGAACGTCTAGGTCTTAAATTAACAGTTCCTACTGGAGGAACAGGAATACCTCGCTTCCTAATGTGCCATACTTTAAGCGCCCTTAGACAAATCTAGTTCTCTAGACTATGATTCTGAAGCCGACATCTCCTTTTATGAAGGAGGTGAAAAATCTATGACGCTATCTAATGCGTCACTGAATAGTCTCACTATTCAATAGGAACATACAACCCTTATTCAGGAATCACCCTTTAATAAGATTTCCTACTAGGAAAATTTTTAATAAGATTCCTATTTAATAACAAATTAATAATTAATATTAAATATGAGCGGACACATGGATGCCCACATGGAGGACAAGAACTCCACTAAATACAAAGCTCTCCCAGACTACTACCTATCCAAAACCGACAAAGCCTACAAGGCCCTAATCGAAGAAGCAAACAATGGCACTAAAGTTTCAGCCAAAACCCTCTTTCGAGCCCTTGAGCTCAAAGAACAAATCGTCTCACTAAGAATCCAAGCAGCTACTCAAGGCCTCTCCGACACCATTGCTCATTACTTTCAGCAAGTCGAAGACATTCTTGACAGAGACACCAAAGCTTAACACACTATTGCCAATGACATGGCCACCCCTAAAGAGATCAGAACTTTTCTCAAAACCATTGATAAACTAAGATCTTACAACTAGGATGTTATCATGTACACTGACACAGACCAAGACCATATGATGAACATAAACTCAATAAGATTTAAAACCCCTTGGAACTTCTCCAAGAATCTCTCCAGCGATCTCATCTTCTTTATGAAAGAAAACTTTAAATCCATCATCTCACTAGGTCTTATTAAATTCTCTGTTAAAGTCTTATAAGTCTAATCACAAATTAAATACAAACATATAGGAGATGACACTGTCACCATCCTTAGACAAGACCAGAGAAGATAAAACCAAAACTCTGGAAGAAAACCAAACAACAGAAAGAAACAAAGAAAACCCAGAAGAAACAACAAAAAGAGAAGAAACAACCAAAGGAACTGAGTTCCTTTATTAATGATATGCTCAGGGGGGCTTGACCCCTCGATGCGAGTTAATTATTATTATTATTATTATTATTATTATAATAATAATATATAATAATAAAAATAATTAATATAACATAATAAAATATAAGACAATTAATATAATATAATATAATAAAATATAATATAATATAATATAATATAATATAATAAAATATAATATAAATAATATAATATAATATAATAAAAGATAAAATAATAGAAGATAATAGAATATAATAAAATATAATATAATATAATAAAATAAAATATAATAAAAAATAATATAATAATAATAATAATAATAATAATAAGAATAATAATAATAATAATAATAGATTTATTAAATTTTTTGTATATTATAATTAATATTATGCCAAGAATGTAACGTGATTTCCATATACAATTTAGAAATGTAAACGAAATCAAAAATATTTAAAATTTTAAATATAATGAGCTGTAATAAAATATTATGAGAAAAAATAATTATAACGCTATGGAAAGCCATGGTGACATAATTAAATTATATTTATTATAAAGTTTTTTTTATTGAAGTATTATAAAATTTAAAACACACTTAGAAACATTTGAGAATATTGATAAATCATATTAATCTGCATAATATTTCTAATATTTATAAAAAATATAACGATCACATTACTAATTATTTTGAAAATATTTCTATCCAAACCTTCACAAAAGACTTGAATCCTTCACCCATGCAGTTAAATATTCGATTTGGTATCGGTTAAGGGATTTCAAGTCTTTTAATGGTAATGGAGCTGTAGCCTCGTTTTCTCCTTGAAATTTAAATATAATTAATAATGGTGAGTAATGGACATGGCTGGTTAAAAATAGATAGGGCGGGAGAGGAATGGGAGTCATGACTAAGGAGAGGATGAGTCGGGTATTCAATACACTTTTATTTTAAATTAATTACTATTATTAGCTCTTATTACTATTTATAAATGTAATATGTATGAAGGTTCTTCACACTATCTATCGCACTTCTACAAATTTAAATGAGATCATTGATGATCGAATTGATAATAAATTAGAGAGATCTTACGTTGAGCTGATTTCAATCAAAAGGAGAAAGATCAGATAACTGTTTGAGAGCAGCATGGCTTCATTAGAATTTCTCAAGGTTACTGCAAATATAAAGTGGAATTGCGATGGACAATATTCCGATTTATTGATTATAATTAATATTTATGCCTTTTATTTTATCTATTTTTTAGAAATAATCACCTATTTAAAGTTTATCAATTAAAATTCCAATGTCGCTTAATGAGTTTCAAATATGTATTCTGTTGAGTGTAATTTTGGAGTTTGTTTTTTTTATTAATTACATTCTTCATTTTAGATTCAATTTATTTATTTTATTGGTTGATATTTTTACTCTTATAACTTATAAATAATTCAACCAAGAAAATATATGATTGTACATCAATTACTTGCTTTACTAACCTAATTATAATAAATTAATTTTATGGAAATCATCTTATCATTCAAAGAGACCTTACATTTTTTATTTTTGGCAATAATATAAGTTTAATAATATCAAAATGATTCTTATTATATTTTGAACAAAATTTGATTATTTATATTTAAGCCTAATTAATTTAAACTAGGTACTAATTAAAAATATACTGATTAAGTACCAGTACTAAATATATTTAAAGATATTCTGCGCTAATTTAATCAAATTTAATAGCTTAAAATTGATATCAATCTATTAAGCTTGAATACTTTTACACACTTCCTTTATTTATTTTTACAAGGCTGATCTCTATATGTTGGCCATACTTTAATAGTCTAATATTTGAATTACATTAGATATGCTAAATTTTAAGATTGATCTCCGTTCATTAAAATTATATAAAAAATTAATGATAAAATTAAAGCTACCAAGCACTTAAAATAATTAATTTAATGCAAATTTTTTACTATAACTTTACTGAAATTCCAAAATTATTTTGAATTTAACAAAGATGTGATGAAAACTGAAAGTATAAGAAATGAAATAAATTAAAAAAGTAAAAAATCTTACAATTATGTACTCATATATTTTCATAAAAATAATCAATTATTTTGATAACTATGAGATTTTAAGAATATATTTTTTCAGGAAATATCTTAATCAAATCTGAGGCCTCTAATATTTCAGATTCTCTCTGTTTGAAAATATGCCTAATATATTTTGCTAACTCTAATAAGACCGCAACTATATCTTTCAAATTAAAGCAATTATGAACCTCAGAAAGTGTTATCGCTTTTTTCCCTTATACACTTGGTAATCATGCTCTGTAATTTGAGTTAATTATGGCAATTTATAAAAATATAAATATCAAAACCCACTTAACTTTATCCGAAAAAGGTATCAAATTTTTTATTTGCCCGTCAAAGGGCGATAGGAATAAGGTAGTTTCTTGGTTATAAAGTGTATTCTCTAAAAATAAGGATTTTTAGTAAATTGGTAAAATGAAATGTATACTCCTATACGTGTACAATACTTTTTAAATATATTTATATATTTTATTGATAAACACTTTCCTGATTTAATTCTTTCTAACAATAGTGATTACATTTACTAATTTTCAAATCAGTGATAGGATGTTTATGGTAAGATAGTTAGCCTTGAAGCTACATTGTTTCTACCTCCCATATTTTAATCAACCTAAATGAAAATTTAAATTCTATATTCAAGACTTACCTAAACCCCTTCAATCTATTGAAATAAAATATATAAAATAAAGCAATATATTTTATAAACAATATTTGATAATAAATAAAAAATAATATATTAAAAATCATGACTTACAAACTTAGAGATTCGTATATTTTTAAATAAGTTCGAATCCAGTTTTATGATTATATAAAAATTAAATAGGTCTATTTTCATTGTGCAAAAATTGTACATAATATAATATAATTCTCATAATAAAATATAGTTAAGGATACTAAATATACATATTTATATTACTAATAAAATTGATATAGCATTTTTTTGTTCAATATAAGATCATATAATGATATAATTTAATTCCTTATTAAAAATACTATTAATACAAAATGAATCAATCGATTATCTAACAATTTTAACTAAACAACAAT
Organism: Oxytricha trifallax; assembly: GCA_000711775.1. NCBI lineage: Eukaryota > Ciliophora > Spirotrichea > Sporadotrichida > Oxytrichidae > Oxytricha > Oxytricha trifallax. The sequence goes on from ARYC01006223.1 coordinate 9,100, forward strand.
CCAAATCCCAAAACCCTTTCAATAGTTTAATTAATCTTTTTATTTATAATATTAGCATATTAATGCATATTTTAATAGTATTTATTTGGGGTAATGAAGGGATATTTGCATAATTATTACAATCTTAAGTTAATACTGCTGGCGATTTTATAAAATATTTAAGCAGTCATCTGAATTCTATTTTACCTATCGATAATTGATTGTTGCAAATATCACTTTGTCATTTTAGTTTTCATTAAGAATTATTTAAAATAAAAGCTTTCTAATAATACCTTCAGTAATATTTTATTAATCTAAGTGGCATTATAATCTTTCTTTAAATCTTTTTCATTCTTGAAGCTAAAGTAATCGTTTCTAAGAATATCAATGAAAAAACGATAGACCCCAGATATCAAATATTAATATATGTCTCTACAATTTTATCTCTCTCAGAAATATAATATTACGGGGTAATGTATACAATTCCTAAAAAGAGTATTGAACTCTTTGAAATTACCTGATATATATTATACAATCTCTAATAGGTTGATAGTCCATCATGATGTTTTCTGGGATTAAATCTGAATAAACATAACCAAGCTTATGAAGCTCTTCATATGCAATTGTTTTACTTATCTTTTATCAATAAAATTTTCAGTAAGTTATTTGAGGAAAGAAAGTCTAAATACTACACGATCTTTATCAAGAAAGTAAGGATACATCTAAAAAAGAATAAATTTTCCACTTCTAATATTATAGAAAATCTTGGTACTGCAATTTGTTAATAAAAGGATGAGGTAAAAAAAGAGAGAAAGTCTCAAGTAATAAATGAATTATGTAAATGAATTGCATTGAGAGAAGAAAGACCGACCAAGTTGAAAGGAAAAGTAAAGAAGAAAGAAAACAAATTTTTTCTACAATTCCTTTAGTATTTGAACTTAGTAATTAGATTTAATATAAACATAAAATTATTATTCTCTTGTGAAATCTTTAGTTTCATATAAATTACTCATTTATCAGCATTCATTATAAAATGCTCTGTTTCTCTTCAAGTCATACATCAATTTTAGATCTGAAATTTATACTTGTATTGACCTTTAAATAGTCCCCAAAATTATTTAATTTCATTAAATTAAAAGCTGAAGGGAGAATAAAAAAAAATTTAAGATTAGTCTTTCATAATTATTTCTTGAATCTTTTGTTTTATGAACTGACAAGTTTTAAACAAAATAGAAATAAATCATAGTCGACGGTCTTATCTCTGAGTAATTTAAAGAATCTTGTATTTTATTCTTAAAAGAACAAGACCATGTCTTCCAAAACCATTGTCTTCAAATAACTATTCCGCATTAAGTTCTACAAGTTTAAACTTTGATCTTCAATCATAAACTTCTATCTAGTGTACCTTTTGCGCCAAGACTTAGATATAAAGGTAAAGATTGTAAACACTGGTTTATCTGAATAAATGAACCTAATATAATACTTTTAATTCCTCTTGCATTTAATCAAAAACTTAAACTTAATTAGTCTTATCTCTCTTTATGCGATTAACTCTCTTGTAAGACATTCAAATATTTTTATATATGTATGCTATAAATTAAGCAGAGATATGAAGTCAGGAAATTGGCGATGAAAATCACAGCTCTCTAGGCAGAGAGAAATGAGCCAAGTATTTAAGAGTCTTATCATTAATAAGATAGCCTACTAAAATTTAAAGGTCTTAAAGGCTTAGAATAAAAATGACATCTTTAAAATTAAATGCTTATAGACTGTGAGACCTAACTGTTGAAGGAGATTTTTGGGGCAGTCTTGCTATAGATGTTTAGTAAGAATAGATTGAGTAGATCAATATAATCTTTCCCGCACTAAAAATGTACTTTCCATTCTAATCGTAAATTATATAAGTAATAGGTGAAGTTTAATATTCTTGAATGCAAGCATGTCCAAATACAGTCTTCACTCTTTAATATTTTTTATTTTACTTTTTTTTAGCTCAAATGTAAGTAAATTATTCACAAAGTCATTTTTAAGATTTATTCATTTTTTCTTGAGAAGTAATTATTGATGGCTGCCAAACATGATATCTTTTTGAAATTAATTGAACTTTTAACTCTCTATTTCGTTTCTTTTTTTCTTGCTTAATCTCTGTTTATAATGAGTAAGTATTGTTAAAATAGATAAAGATAGGAAACTTTTTATTTACAAATTAATCTTTAATTAATAATTAATTATAACTGCCTTGAATTAGGATTGTGAGTAATACTAATCAGTTTTAGTTTTAAAATTAATTAATCAATTATATATTTAAAATCTAAATATCATAATTAGTGGTCTGGCATAGTCTTTAAGGGACCACTTGCAATAGTACTTATATATATATGTATTTAATTAGTAATATGTAGTGGCACTATGGAGACAACATGCCGGAGACCATCAAGCCGGATATGTAATTAACTAATAGGTCACTGTAAACTTTTGGCTGTGCCCAAGACTGGTTGCGTATAGTAAGTATAATGTCTCACAACCGCCACTAATTTTCCTATTAATATAGAATCATGAAAAATTTTTATAAAAATAAAATCAGAATGTAGAAATTATATACTTAAGGGTATACTGTTTTAATTTAAGTTTTAAATAAATTATTTATCCACTTTAGCTGGCTTCCAAAAGATGTCCATTATAGTCGAAATCTCTGGTCCATTTGATAGACTTTTCAAGTTCAGCTTGTGAGCGCTTATATTTTGCGCAAAGCCATATATTTTGCCAAGTTTTCTCAAATGCTCTCTACAGGATTTATCACCCCATCCTCGGCTATTAGATAGTGCAGAATATCTTTGATTTAGCAATTTTAAGGTAATAATAGACTTTTCAAACATTTTGAAGTATGGAAGCCCCATACGTAAATGTATTATACCAAACTTTGTACCATTCAACCATATGCTCTCTTAAACATCCTAGTATCGGTTATTCTATATGAGTTGTTTGTTAATTTTCCTATAGCTCTTCATAGTGTAGCACATTAAAAGTCTATACTTCTGCTATTTTAAAAGAGGCCTTTGAGCCCAGTTATGAAATCCTTAACGAATCTCATTGTGGCTTGCTGATATGGGAAAGGTAGTGCCCCTCTACAATTGTCATAATCGATGAAAATTCATATTAAATCTGAGGAAGGTCATCATATCCTTGTTTTGTTCTAACTATTATTATAGCTCCCTGTAGTCATGTCATCTATAATCGTCTTCCTACATCAAATAAAAATATTAAATAATTAAAAATTAACTTACAAATTTGAACAATATTTCTGATTTGTTGTTTTTAATTCTGAGGAGATTCATGAGTCTCATTGAAGTTCACTTATTTAAAGCACTAATATATTGATAAGATTTTAAATTCGTAAAGTCTTTATCAAATTTGGTAAAAGAAATGAAAATTTGATTGTGTTTTGCTATTTCATATAAATTATAAAACTATGTCATCAGTAAAATCTCACTTTTCTACAAAAATTTGAGTAATTTCTCACTATATTTATAAATCGCATGCAACTTAATCTAGTGATTATTTTATAGTATAGTGTTAAATTGAGTTAGTGGTTGAGATTGAGATATTTAAAAAATTGTACATGAACATACAGCACCATTACCATTAGAGTAGGAAAAATTATTGTTGCTTTTTTATTTCTTAAAATCAAACTTACTATAAAAACTCTAAATCAGAGAAGCATTGAGATAGTTCTATGGGTACCTATTATCGATAAGAAAAACCCAACTCTTAAGGAAAAGATCTCTGCTCATTTAACATTTTAATGCATCAGTTGCTGCTTTGGAATTATTCACTGAAGATTCGGTTCTAGATGGCTTGATATTTTTACATTATTTTGGTTCAGTTGATGATTGGAAATATTTATTTCCAAAAGTGCTATTGAGATACCTCAAGACTTTCCCATAAGTCAATAAACTATTATACATTTTTATTGTTAATTTTCTTTTATTTAAATCTTTTAGCATGTATGTTACTAAATATTAATTAACGCTTTGTGCAAAAAATATTATGAAAGAGGGCAGCCCTAACCTCTGGAATCAGTGATAGCGAATAATGACGAGTCAAATTGCTGGTTTTAACCACATCGAGGTCTACACTGATCACTCCAGCTAAATGTATTACTTCAAAGCAGAAATACGGCTCCGTTGATTATAATTACATCTGGTGCTTCACATTAATCATTTCAAACACTATGCCCTTTAGTAGTATGAACCCCTAAGATGCCCATGCCTTTAAGGATAGATATATTCTCTGCCAATCTGAAATATCGTCTAAGACTGGAAAAGAGAAATTACCCTGATTGTGCTTATGGTGGCACGCTTCGTGTACGTAAGATTTCAAATAGATAAAAAGGAGAAGATGAGAATTTGAGAGCTCGGGACAGCGGTCAGAAACTGAGCCGGGGAAATGAATAATTCATTACAGTAACAAATTCCTACAAATAGATGCTACTAAATAAATACATATAAATATAAGTACTATTGCAAGTGGTCCCTTAAAGACCATGCCAGACCACTAATTATAATATATAGATTTTAAATATATAATTGATTAATTGATTTTAAAACTAAAACTGATTAGTATGAAACACAATCCAAATTCAAGGCAGTTATAAATAAATATTAATTAAAGATTAATTTTTAAATATAAAGTTTCCTATTTTTATCTGTTTAACAATATCCATTATCTCTCCTATAAAATTCTATTAATCTTCTTTTTGCAAATCAAAATTGTTATCTATATCCTTTTTCTTCTCTTTTGAGGTTTCTGAAGGATTTCTTATCCCTACTAATAAGCTCCTGATCATATAAATAATATTATAAGTAAATTTGTTTTAAAATTATAACTACGCCTTTTTCTAAAATATATTTTATTAATTTGTTTTATTCATTATGTTTACCTAATTTAATAGAGAGAGATAAGGAGAATTAAATGTTATAAATAAATTAATATTAAATGAGTTGTAACGTTATATTATTGGTAATATTATTATGCATTTTGCTTGTGCTGTTTTTGTCAATCATCAAAGTAAATTCAAATCTGCTCTGATTATTAGTTTCATTCAATGCTATTTATGAAGGAATCTCTTAATATTTTACATTTGGCACGTAATGTGGTTGAATTTTATTGTCCCCTAACTTTTAGTATTTTTTGAAATCATCATCAAACTTTTTTGAAAGAATAGCTTAAAATTGGAAATATATAGATGATAAACTAGCCCCAAAACCCTTCATTATATGCTGATTTATTTAATATATATATATAATAATATAGCTTTATTTTAGGTATCTTTGGGATCCTTCTGGAACATGATTTCAATCCTCTCGATTATACTATATTTCTGTCCAAAATTATTCTTTCCAGTCTATGGTGCAGAGTCACCAGATTTTTATTGAGTTGTTGATGACATGTGATTCGACACTTTT
>ARYC01006224.1:0-21646 GCA_000711775.1 Oxytricha trifallax
TTAAACTCTCATAAAGAACTACCAGAGCTATCACTTGAGGTCTCTGTTATTAAAATAGAAATTAATAATAGAAAATAAATGGCAACAAGTGTGTGGGAGACAGAGAGGAGGAGAAAGTTAGAAATGAAATTTCAATGTAAGCAGAGTAAGTTGAAGTATATTTTTGTGAGAAGTGTGAAAGAGACTTTACTCATAAATCTAGCTGGTACAGGCACATGAAGGTCCATAAGGAAGCTAAGCCTACTGTATACTTAAAGCACGACAAAGTTGATGGAAAGTATGATTGCTTTTGAGTGCCATAAGCAGTACTCTCATACAAGAGACTTAAAGAAACATCTATTAAAAGCTCACAAGAAAGAAATAGAAGTTGAAGATTAAGACACTTAACTTAAGTTGCTCAACAAAAGAAAAGCAAGGGAGTCTCTATAAGTTGCTGAGCTTTAACAAGCAAGGGAATCAGAGTATGTGAGAATTGCACGCAACCTCTTAGCATCAGAGGTCACTAAAATCATGATTAAAATATAATACAAGAAAATTCCAGTACTTGCATAGATTGATTTAGATAATTCTCTCTAAAGTACCTAATTCTAGAGGACTCCTATGACAAGAAAGTTATTAAGGATCAGCAGTATGCTTACAAAGTGTATCCTTTCAACTATCTCCTAAGTCATGATAAATATTAAATGGAGTTTACTAATGAGTATTAAGTACTCACTTAGGCTAAGTTTAAAGAGTGCAAATACTTAATAAAGCTAGATGCTGTTCTCCTAGCCAAAGATCATGTAGCTTTCAGACTACACTCTTTGAAATGACACTCAGAGATTTCATAACTGATCAAAGAAATCATAGATAGCTTGCATTAATAGCAACCTAAGCAATACAAGGTATCAAAGAACTTCATAAGTTAGGCTTTGTTCACAGAGATCTCAAACCTGAGAATATAATGTTGAACTTTTCACCAATAACAGTAACAACTATTGATTTCAACAGAGCCTTAAGAGTAGAAATATCAAGGCTTGGAAGTGTAATGGGAACTCCAGGCTATTATACAGAAAGAGAAGACAGGAGAGATAAAGACTTACAGTGGGATGTGTGGGCTTTAGCAGCAATAATAATAGAGTGCGATATGCCACGCAACGATTACTACTCTACAAGGTGCAAGAAGGATGCAAGGCAAAGAATAAACCAATTTATAGACAAAAAAAGAGTGTCTCAATCAATGAAGCAAATGGCAGAGTCAATAATAATAAAACCAAACTCAAGATCAGAAATATAAATAGAGTAGATAGAGTTGTGGTAAAGTAAGATAAACTTCAGACCACTCCCACATGACCCAAAAGTGCATTTTGAGTGATTAAATTAAATACATTTACTATAAATTTCAAATCAAAACCTATTAATAACCCCAACCCCTAACAAATTCCCTACAAATCAAAGCACTTATAAACCTCATTAAGGGGTTTTGGGGTTTTGATTAAAGAGGTACACTCAGGCAAGGCCAAGATCTATTTTAAACATGACAAAGTGGATGGAAGGTACCAATGCACAACATGCATGAAGTCTTACACTCACTCAGCAAAGGTTAAGAAGTATATGCAAAAACATCATCTTAGTGAATTTTTGATTTAAGATAAGGAGACTTAATAATTTGTACCTGCTAAAAGAAAATCAAAATTTCTTGAGTCTTAAAAAGACCTACAAGAGAAGCTCAAGAGTCAGTGTCGCTTTGAATCAATGAACTAGCCTGCAGATCATACTGTTTAGCATGCTTCTAAGCGAAAGCAATGAGTATTCCTGCATTAAATGCAATTGAACTTAGTAGCTGCATTTAAAATTACTTGCACATAAGTGTGCCTAACAAGGCAAAGCTTATAGTAGTTGATGAGTATGCATACAAGATATACCCTTTCAGCTATCTCATTAAAAATGAGCAGCATTAAAATGAGTTTGCTAACGAATATATGATTCTTAGAGAGGCTTAAAAAAGAGATTGCAATAACTTGCTTCAGTTAAATGGTGTTATATTAAGCTATGGTTTTATCGCACTAAGGCTCAAAAAATTTGAAAAATAACTTTAAGAGACTATCTATATCATAATAGATACCCTGATGACTTAAATGATATTCTAACAGATATGATTAAAGGTGTCAAGGAGTTGCATGAACTTGGATATGTTCATAGAGATTTGAACCTGAAAATGTAATGCTAAACCTCTGCCCTTTAAAAGCCGTAGAGAGCGATATGGAAAGTATGTAATACTTTGGAACAAAGCACGAGAAATAATCAATAAGTTTAGCAGCTAAACATATAAAATAAGAAGAAATCTGCGATAAAATTAAGAAGATAGTTGAGATGGTCATAGTTAAAGCACCAGCATATCCAAGATAATCATTAGATGACATTCTAGAACAACTAAAGACAGCGAGATTCAAGAGGTATCACAAAGACAAGCAGATAAAATTTGTTTAAGTTAAGCACACTAATAATCATTAAATATTCATTAAATTAACATAAAACCTGCATTTTGTCTACTAACCCCAATAAGTCCCCAATTATACCCTACAAATCAAAGCACTTATAAACCTCACTAAGGGGTTTTGACTGTTGATGTCTTCCTTTAAAAAAGAAAGCTAAGAGACCCTTTAGAAACTTTGGAACAAAGAGTAAAGAAAGAAAATAAACTTATTAAAGCAGTAAGAAACCTCCCAGCCTCAGAGATAATAAAAATCACTCTTAAGATGCATGCACTTAAACTTCCAATATTGAATATAATTGACCTTAAAGAGTGTAAAGAAAGTTATCTTATCCTTGAGGATAAACTAGAGAAGAAAGTCATAACAGATAAGTAGTTCGCATACAAGATATATCCGTTCAACTACTTCAAATGCGATGACAAGTATCAAATGGAATTCGTAAATGAATACCAAGCACTTACGAAGTCAAGAGATAAATAGTGCAGATTTATAATAAAGCTCGATGCTATTCTGCTTGCTCAAAATAATGTAGCTTTTCGTCTTCCTCTATACTAAATGACACTAAGAGACTACATTTAAGATTAAAGGATACCAAAGTAGTTACCTCTTATACTTACAAATGTTTGCAAAGGCATTGAGGAGCTGCACACTCTAGGGTATGTTCATAGAGATTTGAAGCCTAAGAATATAATGCTTGACTTTTCACCTCTCAGAGTAGTAATAATAGATTTCAATAGATCATAGAGAGTTGAAGCTTCAGGAATTGGCAACGTGTATGGGACTCCTGGATACTTTCCAGAAAGAGAGGACTGGAGAGATGGTGATATTAAGTGGGATATATGGACTCTAGCAGCAATAATTTATGAATGCGATATGGCAAGAAATGATTACTATAGCTGCAAAAGAGAGAAAGATTCAAAACAGAGAATACAGCAATATTTAGACTAGAATAAGATAAAAGGTATAATGAAAGATATGGCTGAGTAGATAATTATTGCTAAAATACAAAAGATTAGGAAATTGTATAAATTAAAAATTAAAAAAACAGTCATGTAATTGAAAGTTTATATATAAATAAAAGTAATTAAACAAAATTTATAAAAAATGAGAGCATTTATACATTTACTCCTAATTATATACTAACTGCCTTTATTTATTTACTATGCGATATTATATTTTTTTAGAATTTCTAAAATAATTCTAATTTAGCGGAGCTAGTTTATACACTGATATATATATATATTGCATTTTTGAAATGTCTTGATATTAGAACGTTTTAATTATCCAATGAATCTCTGTTGTCAAAGCATTAAATTTCATTGAACTCTGCTATCAGTTCTTATTTTTATCAGTTTTTATTCTCTTCAATTATTCTACATTAGGTTTTATTTATTTTCTAAGAGAAAAAAGTACATAAAATATATGAGATAAAGTAAAAAATAAAGATAATAATAGCATTATATAGTTTCAAAATGCGAGTCTTTGTTAAAACCACTCCGCTCCATTTTAATTTGTAATAATCTAATTATTTTTTTTTAATTTTAGATAATGACAATTTTTGATTTTCAAAAAATTATCATACAATATTAAACCTAATCACAGAGTTGACCATACAATAGACTAAATTGTAAGTTGGATAAGAAAAATAAAGTTTAGATAGCTGCCTCATAATGCCAAAGTACTGTTTGAGTGAAAAATAAAAATAAAACACTTGCATTACACACAAATTTACATAACATTATAACCCTAAACCCACATACCCATACTATGACGTTAATACTCCACTATTAAATAAAAACTCATCAACACTTCAGGGGTTTTGGCAACTTCGAATCTTCCATATCTAAGCCATATTTTTTAGGAGAAACTTTTTGATGTTGAAATCGACTTCTCCGCCCCTTAATTGACCCTAGTGCTGGGTGACCTAGACTTTTTATTTTTTATTCTATTAAATCATTTTAAATTTCCTTTTATTATTTAAATTAAATTTTTATCTAAATTTATCATTTTTTTGTTTAATATTAGAAGCCACAAATCACAAATGATCATTCATTCTTTTAAATGAGTACTCATAAATTCAATTATTTACGTTTTTTTCTAATTTGTTATTCTCTCTTTATGAACATCATTTTTGCCTCTTAGTCTTATATGGGCACCTGCTCGATATATAATTTTTATTTATCAAAACAAACATAATATTGAAGGAATATATATATATATTTGGAAATGAAAGTATAATTAATATAATAAATATTTTAAATCCTGGTTGTTCACTTTGTCCTTAGGTTAAATGGTACTATTTGGATAGATAATTCCAAATTAGCTGGATTTTACTATCGGCGGTTTTCTTCAATCGCATTCCACTTCGAGATTACGTGAGTTTATTTTTTGTGTTTATTTAGTTGATTTTAATGCCGAAATTAAATTCACTTTACCTATTTCACATAGGAATATGATAGAAGGGTACTGCTTATAGTAAAGTCCATCTTATTTTGAATTCTTTATTGATCGAGTACTATATTGTCTATCTTTCCATTGAGTTAAAAGCCACTATTTATATTAATTGTAATTTAAATTTAATTTAATTTTCCAAATTCAGATGTATCCCTACAATATTATAATTTTTATTACTTCAAAATATCAATATAATTATATAAATTCTATTGAAGTATTATTAATCATCTTTTTATATTTTAAAAATTCAAAGTTATTAATAAATCATGCATATATATCCTGCAATTAATTTTTTATTTTTTATATAAATTTTTCGATAATTACATTAATTTTTAGATTAAATATAACTAAAACAAACAATATTTCTTTTATTTAATTCTTCTAATTAGAAATTTATTCCACTTTATATTTATGTTTATAATTCTATAATAATCTTAATTATCTTACCAAAATAAAGTTAAGATATATTGATTCAATTTCAATTATTACTGTTTTTGCCATCAATTTTTATTGTTTTATATTTGAGTAGATTATAGAATATTGTTTTAACTTTTTATAAATGTATACCTTAATTCATTTAAGTTTCAATTTTTTTAATGAAATAAAGATGCTTTACTTAAATTGAAAATAATTGGCACAAGTTTAAGTTTAAAATTTATAATTAATTTATCAAGATATTTATTTATTTAAATAATGGAATATAGATCACTTTAAAGTCAATTTAATGAGTAAAATTTGAATAAATTTTTAGAATATAAATTTATATTAAAACTTATATTCAAGCTATTTTAAATTATTGTTTTTATTCAAATTATAAAGGACGTCAAATTTGATCATTTCGAGATATGTGACTAACAAATACAATTAAATAATCAAAAATTAAACTTTCATTTATAATTAAATTAAGTATTATTATAAATATAAGTTCATTTAAAAATTAATATAGACCAAATAAAAATTGGCAATAAATAATAAATTAAACTCTAAATAGTTTAGAAATTATAAATTAAAGTTAGAAAAGTTTTAAATAAGAACTTACATTTATTATTATATTAAATTTCATTAATGTAAAATTGTTTAATACTAGAAAAGTAAATTTTATTTATTTGTCACAAATCTCATTATAATCATAATTTTGAGATATGTGGCTCTTCAATTAGAAATAAAAAATTAGTTTTGATTAGAGTGAATAAATGCATGAATATTAATAAATTACCAAAAACAGTAGAATTAAAGAAATTAAAAAGCTGAATTAATTTCTTTTAATCATAATTGCAATTATTCTATATGTTTATAATTAAAATTAACAAACATGGAGAAGAAAGACTTATTTTATTATTAAGGCTTTTCGATACTCATTCAATTTTGGAAAATTTGAGATTTTTAGGGCCGATTGTAGGAGAGTATAAGAATATTAGAGTAATTGATTTTATAATTAATAAATACTCAATGGATAATAATGTAAGTGGAGAGAATAGTACAAAACTAGCTATGAAAGGTAGTACAGAAAATGAGATGATCACTTACATTAAAGATGTAAATATTGATGATCAAGATATCAAATTACACGCATAGGGGAGAGGGACTAACAAATTGATATTAGACAGAGAATCAATCAATAATTAATTTTCAGAGCTCTCAATTACTGTAATTGTAATGAATGGCCCTCCTTGGGAAGTAAAGAGCAATTTTTAACAATAGTTTAGGACTTCTAAATGAAAAATGAATACTATATCGTTAATTAGTAAAATAAATAGCTTAATCAGCATAAATTTAAATAAAGAATAAGAATAAATAATTACAAATATCATAATTTTGGGAACCTATTACTACACTCATTAAATTAAAATTATTATGAAATTAACCTGTCTTTGAAAATATTTATGAACTTTAATTTTTACAATGAATTGTTTCCTTAATAATTATCAATATAATTTTTAATATTTAAATTGTAGAAATTAAACAATGAACAATACTACTCATTTATATTTTATAGAATTTAAAATAAATTATTGATTCTTAATCAATAGTAATTATAAGTTAGTAAAAGTGGAGATAAAGTAGCAAATTTTTTCTATTTTTGCCCTACTTTGGCCAATCATCATTTTTATTTATAAACTTTTAATTAGATTGTTATTTACTTTAACATTGATCAATCTTGATAGTTATAGTTAGAATATATTCATAAATTATTATGATAATTTAAAATTAAAGTTCATTTCTATTAATTCTGATTATCAATATGTTAAAATTGTTCTTTTTAATATCTCAACTACTTAACTGTATAAATTATTGATGATTCATGATTCAAGATCAAAATAAAAAGGAGAACAGAAATTACTCAAAATTAACTTCTAATATTAGTAAATATTACTTGATTTAAACTATTCATTTAAATTTTAACCTATCTTAATTTTTAACTATATTTAGAAATAACGACTGACAATCAAACAATGAAAATATAATATAGTTAAATTAGCATAAGTACTAATGTGTATTAATTATTTTATTTATTTTTACTTGTATTCTCTAATTATCACTGCCCCAGTTTTTTACTTTATTCATGATATATTTATTTTTATATAAATGATTCATGTATTATATATATATATTTCTACAACTCTCTTATAAAAACTAATTTGATAAATGAAAAACTCTTTGAGTATGTTTCCACTTCGACTTGTATTCATCAATTATTTATAAAAATCTTGTTAAAATATTTCCCGTCACAGTTACTACTTCAACTGCAAACGTTTCAAATTAACTATAATCCTAAGTATAGGAGGTTTAAAAATTACAGTTATTCTCAAATTAAGATGAATATGTACCTAAAAAGCACTAAAGCATATGAACTAAAGAAAAAGCTTGTTTGAACTTTAAAATAACAATACGCTCATTCAACAAACTTGAATAAGAATCCTAATGATTAAAGTCATATAGTAGTAGATTTTATGAATGATCTTCCTATGAGGCTAATCAACAATGTCATAAATAATAAAAGCATAGTTTGAAAATGGACTTATAGAGGTGATTTTCATTCTTGAAAGAAGTACAAAAATAGAGTGCCAGTCATGATTATTGAAATTGACGAGAGATAAAATTTGCAGACACAATTTCTCTGCCACTCCTTGGCGAAATTTAAGCGCTAGAAGAAAAGAAAATCTATGAAAATATATAATGCAATTTGTAAAAGAATCTGCTCCCACAAAGCAATATTCAGAGTGACTCGAGTAAATTGCGGATACAGTCTCCGATTCAAATAATCAACAATAAAATAATTTGAAAGTTTCAGATTAAACAGAAATACTAATTATTTAAATAAACTAGAAGCTTTAAGTAAAAATAAAATAACATAATTTTGATTATAAAATAAGATAATTATTTAATAAAGAAATTAAAAGTAAGAATTAATTTTGATTTATTGCATCAACATGACAGTTATATTTTATGTTTTTATTCTATATTTGAACTTAGCCAATTTACCTATTTCTTTTATTTTTTATCGATATCTCCATCATCCAAGGTTATGTATAAATTATCGTCTTGCTCTATAACTAAATCAATGATAAATTAATACTATCATCATTACTTGAATCGATATCAAGTATCTACTTCAGTTAGAATATAAATATCGTTTAGAGGTTCCAGGAACTCAGGTAAAAAATTAAAATGCTTCAAATCAAGAGCAAGGAATATATTAAAAATATAGAGAGCTGTATCTATTACCTCTAACTTTGCTGATTCATTAAATCATGGAGAACCTGTATATTATTTAAAATGTATCAGAACAAGCATGAGGATCACAAAAGACAATTGTTAAGCTATGAAAAACAAAGACTAAGACAAAATGTTTTTATTTTTCTATACTACCATTTTTCGGAGTTATTCCTACAAAATTAAAATTCAATTTATAATAAATATAATAAAATAATACGCAGTTAACATAATATATACTTGTAATTTTAAATGCTTTTGCATGAGAAAAAATTATAAATAATCAAATACTTGACAGTTAAGATTAAATGAATATATTTTGCATTTGTATTTCACTAAATATCTATTTTTTTGGTATTTTATAAATATTAACCTATTTTCTGGAAATTGATTCAATTTTTACTCATTAATCTAAGTTTTTTATGCCAAAATATTGTAATTATGGTTTTACTATTCTTTTAGTAAATAGCTGCCTTCTTTTCATTACAAAAAATCATATAATTTTTATTTTAGAAGATTCATATATTTTAGATGACTCTTCTAAAATAGTAAATATAGTTATTGCTTAAGCTTATATCCCTAAATGAAAGAGAAATATTAGACTCCAGAAGAAGCGAAAAAATGACATTTCTCAACAATGTTGAAATTGTAGTAACCTTTAAAAAGAACTTGGACAAATAAATGAGCTACATTGCATAAAAATTGTGCTAAAATAATTATTTTATTTCCATAAAGTATATCATACAAACCTGATTTATTATTAAATTTAGTGTTGAAAAACAAATTCATAGCAAGTTAATTGTATATTGAAATTAGTTGATACATTAATATTTCTTTTAATTTTTATATCGTTAATTTAGTAAATTTTACAAACATAAATCTTAAGTATATAATTGAAGTGTTAATTTCTATATAAAAAATTTTAGTTAAAAATTATCTAGATTTGTTTTTTATGATTAAATGCTTTAATAAGTTATGGCAAATGTTAGTCAATTATATAGTTATATTATTTAAAAAAATTAATAAAAATATGTTAAAAATTGAATAAATAAATTAGAAATAAAAATGATTAGTTATGAATGTAAAATCGGTGCATATTTATTGATAGTTCTTAAATCATCCACATAGTTTTATTTAATTGTGTATATTTTCAGCAGTTCTTTTATGTACCTTTAATTTGCTAGCTAATAGCCTTAAACTTTTTCCTTGAGCTTAACGGTAATATTATCTTTACTAAAGAACTTAATCAAACTATCTCATTTACTTCTTTATCATCTAAATCTTTCCGAGCTACTCCTGTTCTGTTTACTTATTCTCTTTGCTGGTTTCTTCACTGTGTTGCCACTCTTCTGATCTATCTCTTTGATATATTTCCAAGGCATCTGTCATCTTCGTATTTTCCAGAAGCCATTTCGATTAACTGCACACCTTGCACACGCATTAATTGAAAATAAAGCTTTGTTTAATGGGTACTATAATTAGGTACTGCCTAACAACTTGCCTACGTCTCCAAGTGCGTGCCTACTCTTCTTTTATCTTAAGATCTCTCAATCGTTTCTTCCAGTGGCATCTCGTTTATATAGAAGGAATCTCCAAGAAGGTTGCTTGCTCACCGATAGTTGCAGTTTAATACTACGACTTACCATATCCTTGTGGTATGTTGTGATATTGTAACCAAAAATGTTGGCAATTACATTAAACTTCTCTTTCAGGATATAAGGCCAACGGTCATATTGTCTAAAAGATATTTCTACATCGCGATGATGGTTTCTGGGATAAGAGAGAATGCTAGGTATTCATCGATTTGTGGAAGCAGTAACTGCTACTTGAGTTTTACTGATGGTGAAGAGAGAAAGTTGATAATACCTATGGATAGGTTGTTATCAGAGCTAAGCATAATGGGTCTTATGTGGAGGCAATATTCTAATAATTAAATAATGATAATAGGAATAATTTTAACTCAAATCAGAATCTTAATTTTTGTTCCTTTTTAATTTCTAGGAAGGTTTTGGCTGTGTGTGCTAGTTCTAGTTCTTAATATTAAAGCAATCAAATGTTTTATAATAATTAATAATTATGTTTAATTTATTTTTATGAGTAATTAGAATTTAATTTACTGTTTATTTTATAATCAAAAATTTAAATAAATTTTGATTATTAGTTTCATAATAAGGCTTTATCTCATTATAATCAGCTAAGATTATAATGACTAATTTAGCTGCAGTTGAAGATGCTGTTAAGACTACTGAATTTTAAGTTGAAGTCCATAAGTTTATTTTCAGAAAATTGAGGAATAAATCAAGTCAATAATATATTCTAAAGTTTTGAAATATATTCACTTAACATAAGTGCGAATATTGTGATATGATTATTATGTTTAATTAAAATTAATATAATATTCGTAATAATATGCATACACTCATTCTATAGTCTAAACTGAATTAGATTCCTAACAAAACCCTGAACTTAATTAATTTCATGAAATACTCTATAAAATATATATATAATGCTCACTGATTCTTATTTAATGAATATAGCCATCTCACATCTATTCTGCATAAACATAAATTACCCCATATCAACTCTTCAGTATTCGATTGTTATGTAAGTAAACCTATCATAAGTGGTTTGTTTTCATTTCCCAGGGCATTCTTATTAACATCAATTGCTTTTCATTAGCTTATCAATTACAATTTCATCATAGTTTAGCTTTAAACTGGAGTTATGTTGTTGTTCTTAGTTATGCTTCTTGATTATTCTGGAGGGATAGCCTTCAAGTTTAATTACTGGCTAGGATTGCAGAGGGCTTTCCGGAAATGTAGCATTTATCAGATATGCTTTACAAATGATGCTTTTAAATACCATGAAAAAAATAATTAATAGTTACTATTGTAATCATATAAATCTACATTTTCAGTAGTCATCGTATCCTCATAATTCAAGAAAGAAGTGTGTCTTTAAAGTTTCCTCCTAATCGGAGTGGTTGGGTAAAGTGCACTGTTACTGTTTGATCAATTAGGCGGTGATTTAATTTGAATGATCGATAACTCTCAATTGTTCCCTTAGTTATTTTATTCCCTGTTTATCATGTATTGTTTAATTATCATAATAATACTATTAATAATAATAATAAATTAATTAATTAACTAATTAGCAAGTAAATGAATTGTTTATGTTAGGATTAGTCGATAATTCATCTTATCTAATTCTTCACAGTTTGAGCAACTTAATGGTGTTTTATCTTCATTTGGGTACTCTGAATGATCTTCATGACAAAGCTTGTGTAGCTGCTTGCCTGTACAACTTAAATCATCTATAGTCTCTAATTGATGCATTCAGATGTCACGTTATTGAGGGATTAACTTGTAAAATACTTATTTTATTGTTAAATAAGATTCATTTAAATATCTATTCATAAAAAACCCATATATTTAAATATCTCTTCATAAATAATCATTGTTATATTCATTCATGCTTAGTAATTTAGCTCAATTACACTAGCGACAACAACCAGAGCTTCAAATTTAACAAAGGAAATTTCACTCCAGTTAGGTCAGCACGCACTCTGAGTTGATTCTCTAAGGCATATATAATTTGAGTTTCTCATTTACAATATCTCATATATGTGCTGTGCAATGCAATTTGTTGATTTGTTCTCCTTGGTAAGATTGAATTTGCTAATTTAGTTCAATTTGCAGGGCAATCAGTGGGATTGACTCAACTTGAAATGCTACTCATCTAGAAGAATTGAAGAGGCAATCTACTTGAAATTAGTAAATTAATTCATAATTATATGCAATGTAATAGACAATGATAACAGAATTGTATTTATAATTTTAGTAGTTTTTGATAGGTCGATTTGGTATTATTTAATATTATTATCTACTCGTGAGGACAGTAAAAGTTGCTTATTTTAGGAACTCTTCTTTATTATTCATTTTTACCAGTAGATCATTTGTACCTATGCTCTCTTTACTTCGCAACCATAATTTAAGTTATTAATTTAATAAAAACAAAGCTTTATTGAGTTATTAAACTCTTATTGGGGAGGGTGGAATATATGATATATCAATATTTAAATTAATAAATATATATTACTTAAAGATAATCATTCCCCGAACAATTCCCATCATAATTAAATTAGCAGCAATACGATCTAGTTAGACATAGAAATCTTCCTAGTTGTAGCTCTATTTTCAGACTAATCCAATTTCAAATAGTAGTATTTTATCAATCACCTTAATATAATTATTATATATCATATATTTATAACCACCAAGAGTAGATCTTTCCACTTTGAATTTATATCTATTTAGCACTATAAGGAGTGATGTTGCTAATAGAACTTACTGCGTTGTTATTGCTGTTATCTCTTCAGTCCTAGGTGCTATCATTCAATTTCCTTATTAAGCCTATTTCATTAACAATGTTTGCAGAGGACAGTGTGTAAGTGATATTAGCTACTAGTTACACTTACTCAAAATAATTATATTATGTGGATTACTCCTTCTTAGCTTCACTTTCATTAGCTTTATTCATTTAGGGTTTTATCTGCTATCAAAATGGCATCAGGCTAAGCATCTGCATAATAGCATTGTTGTCTGTTCAAGAAGTAACCTTCAAAATTTGGAAGAACCTATACTTAACTAAGACTATGCCAATTTAGCATATCATATCAATTAAGCAATCATAGCTTTTAGATTTACTGAAATAATAATATTGTATAATAATATATAATTTTTTATTAAATGTAATTGCCACTTTCAATAAATGCATTCGAACTGTTAAATTATCAGAAGTTAACGCAGTCACTGGCACATCCTACAGTTTAAATGAGATGCAGTCAAACAATTGAAGCTTGTTGAGTCAGCTTCAGTGCACATTTTTAATTAAAGATTTAGGTTACTCAATCATCTAAGCAATGTTGATAATTATTATAACTGCATGTTATTTATCTCAATTTCATTTTAATAATTATTCTAAATTTTAAATAAAAAAGGACACATAGCTTGCTTATTATTCGATGGTGAATCAATATAGTCAAATCATACTTTTTGTTTTTAATTTAATTTTAGCAGATAAATGCATTAGATTTCTACATTTTGGACACAATTTTGGTTCTTATGTATTATAAAAAAGTCAATTTTGTTCAAATCTTGTTGAAATCCCAACTTACTAGTTGAAATAATTATTTATTTCTAAAATATTTGAATGTAGATACATACATAGATATTGAATAATAGTACCAGAGACTAATGGTAATTTATCAAAAGAATTTAAAAGCATTCAATGAGTAGATTATAGTAAGGTAAATTATATTTATAATTGATAAAATACTGTTAATAGGTAATTTATTGATGTTTATTTAATCAAAGTAATGAAATTACCGATTGTAGCTTTTTATTATAACGTCAAACTTCACTACTTTTAATTTTGCTGCTTAATTCAATGATTTGGTTTTCCTCATTAGCTACTAAGTTAGTTAGAATTTCACATACATATAAATTCATTACATGAAAGTCACATAATTTTCCTGTTTTGGAATTTGGAATTAGTAAATTTATTTAAAATAAACATTTAGTTTATACGGATTTAAATTGAATTATTAGTTGAGGAAAAACCTAATTTCACAATAAAAAGTAAAAAAAAGTTCTAATTCTATCTATAATTAACATTTTTTTATTTAATTATACTTAATAATTCAAATGAATGTGAAGACGGTTCGGAGACTGGACTATGAAGAATCAATTCCAGTATTTTAATAGTCTTTAAAGTCTATGAATTTTAATTAGGAAGAACTGATACAAATAAACCAATCTATGACTTCATTTTAATAAATTAATATGTAATAATATAAACTCATTTATTATTATCCTTGATATTTCTGATAGAGATGGTTTGATCTAGTTATGAATTAATTGAAATAGTAATTAATGATAATGAAATCTAAAAATAGTGAGTAATATCAGACATAATCTAAACACCTACTACAATTATTAATGTCAGTAATTATTCTCACAAAGAATCTATGTGATTAGCTTTCCTCTCATGCAGTCTTCTTTTCTTTGTTTGCATATCCCTACTTTTAATTATAATTAAACATATATTATTATAGATTCTTTTGTGACTTATTTCTTTTCTCACATTCATATAAAAATCTTAGGATTAACACCAAATGTCAATATAAATATATCCTATTGATAAAAATACAAATATTTGTAAATATTTTAATTGTAGGTAAAGCAATGTAATATTTTAAAAAGTTAAGCTGATTTTACAACTGCTTTCAGGGAAGTTTTTCCTCCATTTTCGTGTCCAGCGTATTTTTACTTTTATATAACTTGGGAATAGAGTATTATATGTTATTATCATTATAACATTGTGAGAATCGTTCTTATCTTTGTAAAAGTTTTGTCCATTTATTAGGCTTTAGTGAATTTTAAAAATTCTAAGTAATAATATGTGAAAGATTCAGGTGTTTCACTGTCAAATTCAACCTTCACATTATTAATAGGGATTGCTGTATAATTTTATTCATGTGATTATCATAATTATTAATATCTCTAACTTATAGATAAATCATTGTAAGCAATGTATTCTATATAATCATAATCGGGACTTCTATTTTTTAAAGTTTAGTCAGACCATTGCACTTTCTTATTTTATGGTTAGGGATTGCCATTATTCTACAAGTACAAACTTGAAAAGACCCTTCTTTTTCATGTATTCAATATTTCTATAGATTTAATTACTGATTGAGGTTTAGTTTTTATACTCTAGTCTTATTCACTTCAGTGTGTGTGATATCATCAAAGCAGTGTATGTTAGAGTATAAGTTAAAACAGCAACTTTAGAATCTAAGATTTTACCGTTGTGGTTGTGGATTTAATGGAGTATGAAGTTAACTAGGGAAAATTTAGACATCCTTCTCCTGTTTTCTAGGTAAGTTTGAACCTATTGCCTTATTTTATTTTAAGAGGGAGTTCAACGTATAAGAAATCTATCAATTAAAAGTTATTTATTCAGATGAATTCAAAGAGTTTTCTCCAGTATGAGTTTCAGGGTATGGTTTTATTAGATCTTGGATAATTTTTTCGCTTGATTTGAAATAAAAGTAATGGTTTTCCCAAAAAATGTGGACACTAAATTATTATTATAAGTCTTGTGATACCTCACTTGTCTTTGAACACTCATCTTTATTTTTTCATGTATTTTATATAATAGTCATATATATTTTTATGAATTATTTTTAATTAAGTTTGTTTAAATAGCAAGAATAAATTAAATTAAAAATTAAAACCAAATTAAGAAAGCCAATTAAATAATAAAATAAAGTGCTATGTTATATTGAAAGACTGGAAAGCCTAACTTATTTTCATATTAAAAAACAATCTTGTTTATCGATTAGCAACAAGCTTGTAATAATGAAATAACAATTTTCAACAAACAACTTAGGTAAGTATGCTAAATATATCTACACAGCAAAACCTCAAATCACAATAATTAAAACTAACAAGAGCAGCATGCACAACAACAATTAAAGTACTAAATTTTTAACTGCCACGGTAATAGTTATAGCTGAGTAATGCGTTATCAGCACAAAGAATTAAGCAGTAGTTTTAGCATTAACAACTGCGAGAAATTGGTTCACAGCCTTCGTCTTCAAATGCGTAATAGTATAACTAACATGACACATCAAATTAAGGAAATTTTTGGGAAAGGAGGCTATCATGGTTTAATATAGGAAAACATAGTTTTTCCTAATGAAGGTACCTTATACTACAACAGATAACCATAATCTTATATTGATTGGTGTAATAAAGATTCATTGTTTATTCATAAATTATTAACAATGAATTTTTAAATAGTTAAGTTCCAAACTATAATAGAAATAGAATGAGTGTAGTTATATTAATTTATTAAAGATATTAGCTTTAATAAATCAATCTCAATAAGATTTATATTATCATATCACTTTTGTAATTTCATACTAACATAAACTTATGTGAAGAGTTAAGTATAATTAAGTAAAGATAGTGAATATGAAAATATAAAAGTTAACAAAAATAATGATTTTAAAGTTTTGATTGCTTGAGTCTATAGCATATGTTCTTATTGCAATCAATTATAGTTCTATCATATTAAGAACTGATGAGAGAACAATTACCTATTAACTTTATTAGCAAAATGTATGAATAAAATAGAAACATAATGAAAAAACAAAGCTTGTAAGCAAGGCTCAAAATTAAAAGAAATTAACCATTCATTAAAAGGAATGCGTACTTACATTATGTTAAATTTTAAGAGCCCCCTACTGTTGTAGCCAGAAGTTAGGGTGTTGAATTTCAAATCCAGAAGCCAGGCTTATCTAAATTAATTATCATATTTTTAGGAGACAACATTTATAATTTAATTTAGCACTCTCATTAGAAGATATAAATTCATCTCATGACTATTGATTAAATACGAAACGACAGGAAAAACAATACATTTTAAAAATTAAAACAGCCACTAATTTAATATTTGCAAATTAAATTAGCAATTAATATTATAAAATAAGCAAAAAAATGATATTTTTTTTAAACATTATCATTAGTTGTATTAAAAAGCTTATTTATAGATTGATTTTGATTTTTTAAGATAAATTTTGATGAATACTTGCATCATTTCAATACAGTCTTATTAATAAAGTAATAAATTAAAAGATCCATAGTATAATTAGATTAAATTTTAAGAAGTGCCAATTGTAGATTCTATTTTGAGATTAGTATGAATAGCTTTAGTTTTAGTATACTAGAGCTTATATTTAGAAGTATATAGTATTGAAAAAGTGAAATTTACGATACTAATTTATTTACTTAATAGGTTTTTGAATTAAATTACAACTTTTATATAAGAAGTTTGTGGAATTCCATTTTATGTTAAATTCATGTTAATTATTATTTAAAATGTATAATTTTATTACGTTACTTAATTGTTTATCACAAAAATTTAATTTCAAAAATTCATAATAAATATTTAAATTAGGTTCATAGAATCCTCTAATTATGCCATTTTTGGTTCTTTTTATTAAATGTCATGAAGACTCATAATTTAGAATGAGCAAATGATAGCATATTAATCTCTAGTGGCAGTTAGTTAGATATGCTTGAAAGCTTACCTCTGGTTTTGGAATTATATATGATATGGTTACTCCATGATAGAGAGGCTTAATATTATTGACTTCACTAGTAATAACCACCCTAAATATGGCAACAGATTACTATAACTAAGATAAAAATGAAGCTTATTAAAATTATTTAATGGTAATGGAAAGATAAGTAAGCAGAAGTTACACTTTAGCATCATATTATATCGATAGATTTAAAGTAAATCCAAAAATCATAACTTATTTTAATATTAAGATTGACTTAGTAGAACTGTTTGAAAACCAGGCATCAGCCAATTATGATAATTAAAGATTTTTTTGATTAAACTTCTAAACAATTTTATAATGACAATCAATCACTGATTTAAGATATTGTATTGGAAACCACATCTAAATAAATCAAAAAAGATAGATAAAAAGACACAGAAATGAATACAACAAAACGTGAATATATTTTTAAAAAAAAAGCAAATATACAAATCAAATCAATAAAACGTTAATAAAATTACATAAGAATTAAAATTTATACATTTAATATAATAATTATTGATATAAAATTTTAAAAGCGGAAATTTGAAATATATGCGTGTTTAAATCACAAAAAAAAGATCCTGTAACTCTATAATAAATCATAAATTATAAATTTTTAATTCAAATAAAAAAAATACTTTTATAAATGATAAAGAATCTTTTGATTAGAAAATTTGTATATTATTAAGTAAATGATATAAGAAGTTTATAAATATCATATGTCAAATATATATTGAGAAATAAAATAATTTATTTATATATGAATTTTCACAAATATTTAAAGAGGGTCAGGGCTAGGTGAATAATATATTTTCAAAAATTATAAAAATAAAAAGTCTTCAACACCTAGGGTCATGTGAGGGGCAAATAGTTCGATTTCAATATCAAAAGATTTATTCTTACAAATATACCATAGATATGGAAGTTTGAAATTTCCAAAAATCATTATAAAAATATTAATAAATATCTTTAATGATTTATGCAATAAATCCTTATCAGTTTATTATAAAATTAAATAATTTATTGAATTATATTTAATAAGTCAAATCACGTCCCTGAAAAGTCTATGTATTCTGTGTAAGATAAGTTTAAAAGTTTAGTAATTTATTTATATATGAATTTTCACAATATTTTTGGAGAATCAGAGCTAGGTGATATATAATAATATAATGTTGTATTGAGGTCTCTGGGGACCCCCGATCAATAACATGTTTAAATATATATAAGGGTCAAGCCCTTTTAATAGTTAGGTTTTAGATCATTAGTCAAATTCTAATGTCTTTTTGAAACTCCGTGAATTCAACTCCTCTGATTCTGTGGGTTTTCCATATGTCTCTTTTTCTGATTATGTCCTTTGGTTTGATTTTTCCTTTTCTGAGATCTCTATTTTCAATTAGTTCTTTTCTTAGGTTTCTGTGAAGTTACCTAAAGTAATAGGTGTTCCTTTCTCTTCTTAGCTCTTACTCAATGTCTTTATCTCTCTAGATTTTTTAAACTTTACTCTTTTCCAGGTGGAATAAAGTGCATGGAGATTATCTTCATCTTGCTTATTTAAATCATTTAAGTCTAGTTTGTTGTGTTGTTGACTTAATATTGTTATAAGCTTGTCAAGACTCATGAGGTTCTTGTCCCATAGTTGTATTATCTAGTGGTTATTATATAGTAGTCTATGATAAATTTGTAAGGCTACTATTTAATAATGGTTGGGATGTTAATCGGAAATTTGGTTCTGGTCAGTATCTGATCAGATGCACCGATGTGTGACGTATTTTGAGTCATACTATCTAGTAGTGAGAAGTGTGAAGAATCTTCCCTATCTAGTATAGAAAAAGATGGTGTTGTTGGTAAGCTGGTTTGAAGGTCCTATTCTAGTTTTAAGTCTTGTTACCCTTGATCTTTTAGGTTTGGTGTGAGATCAATATATAAGTTTGAGTCGTTATTAGACTGTTATTATGACTTAGGTGGTGTTTCCTCTATTTACTAGAGGATTTGATCTTGTCTAGGTAGTGGGTCCGACTTGAGGTCTCTTACCTATTCAATATGGGAGTTGAAGGCCTGTTATTTTCTTGAGTTGAAAAATCTTTTTGTGTAAGGAGTTTTCTAGAATGGCACATAAGTTTGTTTCTTATCAAAGAAGTCTTAGTGTCTACTAGTGCAGTGCTGAAATTATTCTCTCTCTCAAATTCTTATTTTTGCCTGACTGGTTTCATTGTGAGCTATTTATAAAGGTGAAGTGGTACTTTTTGTTTTCTGTTTCCGTAGTATTCTTCTACGAAGTCTAGGTCGTCCTCTTAGTCGTCTTCACCGAAGGAGTCGTAGTCTATTACATCTTACCACTGACCTGATTCAGAGTCTGATTCGGGCTCGTCGTCTAACTCAGCGTGTGTACAGGCTTTTTACTTTTCTTGTCTCTTTGTAATGGGATTACAATAGTTTCCCAATGAGAGGCAATTTCTGGACTTAGGATCAAGTCAAGGAAGAGCGCTCTAGCTTCTGCTTTTTCGCTCGCACTGTTAATTAAATAGAATTCTTTCCCTTTTAAATGCAGGTCTGACCTCAGCTGCCCCTAATTGGTAAATTTCATGGAGATATTATATATGTATTCGAACTCCAACCCCGGGTTTAAAAAAACCCTGGTCCTTGAGGAATTTTTAGTATCGCTCGTGAGATTTCGGTCATCTCACAAGTTAATTCCTTATTAAATAATTTTTAAGGCTAGGAAAATAATATATTTTCAAAAATTATAAAAATAAAAAGTCTTCAACACCTAGGGTCATGTGAGGGGCAAATAGTTCGATTTCAATATCAAAAGATTTATTCTTAAAAATATACCATAGATATGGAAGTTTGAAATTTCCAAAAATCATTATAAAAATATTAATAAATATCTTTAATGATTTATGCAATAAATCCTTATCAGTTTATTATAAAATTAAATAATTTATTGAATTATATTTAATAAGTCAAATCACGTCCCTGAAAAGTCTATGTATTCTGTGTAAGATAAGTAAAAGGTTAAAATGATTTATATATGAATTTTCACAAATATTTTTGGAGAATCAGGGCTAGGTGAATAATAATAATAATAATAATGTTGTCTCATTGAGGTCTCTGGGGACTCCCGATCAATAGCATGTTTAAGTATATATAAGGGTCAAGCCCTTTTAATAGTTAGGTTTTAGATCATTAGTCAAATTCTAATGTCTTTTTGAAACTCCGTGAATTCAACTCCTCTGATTCTGTGGGTTTTCCATATGTCTCTTTTTCTGATTATGTCCTTTGGTTTGATTTTTCCTTTTCTGAGATCTCTATTTTCAATTAGTTCTTTTCTTAGGTTTCTGTGAAGTTACCTAAAGTAATAGGTGTTCCTTTCTCTTCTTAGCTCTTACTCAATGTCTTTATCTCTCTAGATTTTTTAAACTTTACTCTTTTCCAGGTGGAATAAAGTGCATGGAGATTATCTTCATCTTGCTTATTTAAATCATTTAAGTCTAGTTTGTTGTGTTGTTGACTTAATATTGTTATAAGCTTGTCAAGACTCATGAGGTTCTTGTCCCATAGTTGTATTATCTAGTGGTTATTATATAGTAGTCTATGATAAATTTGTAAGGCTACTATTTAATAATGGTTGGGATGTTAATCGGAAATTTGGTTCTGGTCAGTATCTGATCAGATGCACCGATGTGTGACGTATTTTGAGTCATACTATCTAGTAGTGAGAAGTGTGAAGAATCTTCCCTATCTAGTATAGAAAAAGATGGTGTTGTTGGTAAGCTGGTTTGAAGGTCCTATTCTAGTTTTAAGTCTTGTTACCCTTGATCTTTTA
>ARYC01006225.1:0-16659 GCA_000711775.1 Oxytricha trifallax
GCAATGAGTATTCCTGCATTAAATGCAATTGAACTTAGTAGCTGCATTTAAAATTACTTGCACATAAGTGTGCCGAACAAGGCAAAGCTTATAGTAGTTGATGAGTATGCATACAAGGTATACCCTTTCAGCTATCTCATAAAAAATGAGCAGTATTAAAATGAGTTTGCGAACGAATATATGATTCTTAGAGAGGCTTAAAGAAGAGATTGCAAGAACTTGCTTAAGCTAAATGGTGTTATATTAAGCTATGGTTTCATCGCACTAAGGCTCAAGAAATTTGAAATGACTTTAAGAGACTATCTATATCACAATAGATATCCTGATGACTTAAATGATATTCTTACAGATATGATTAAGGGTGTCAAGGAGTTGCATGAACTTGGATATGTTCATAGAGAATTTGAAGCCTGAAAATGTTATGCTTAACCTCGGCCCTTTAGAAGTCGTAGTTATCGATTTCAATAGAGCCTTAAGATAAGAGATAGTAACTTTGGCAAAAGTACTTGGTACTCCTGGATACTTCCCAATTAGAGAGAAATGGACTAATGGCTCAGTTCAGTGGGATGTTTGGGCAATTGCCGCTATTATATTAGAGAGCGATATGGAAAGTATGTCATACTTGGAACAAAGCATGAGAAATAATCAATAAGTTTAGCAGCTAAACATATAAAATAAGAAGAAATCTGCGATAAATTAAGAAGATAGTTGAGATGGTCGTAGTTAAAGCTCCAGCATATCCAAGATAATCATTAGATGACATTCTAGAACAACTAAAGACAGCGAGATTCAAGAGGTAACACAAAGACAAGCAGATAAAATTTGTTTGAGTTAAGCACACTAATAATCATTAAATATTCATTAAATTCATATAAAACCTGCATTTTGTCTACTAACCCCAATAAGACCTCAACTATACCCTACAAAATCAAAGCACTTATAAACCTCACTAAGGGGTTTTGGGGTTTTAATCTTAACTTAAAAGAAAGATAATAATAATTATTTAAAATTTATTTTGCTTTTAAAACAATTATATTTTATTTATATTAACAAAATTTATAAAGAAATACAAATTCAAATGAAGGGATTTGGGTTTTAATTACATAACAATTATTTAGAATTTTAAGTGGAATTTTAATTAAAATATATTTCCATAAAAATATCTATTGAAAAAATTGCATTAAATTGACAAAAATTAAATCTTTTGCTCTATATGAAAATGTTTTGGAAAATTTAAATGCTGCAAGAATTTAAAATTATTCAAAATATATTGATATGATCTCTAGCTTATTGAAAGCAATTTTATTGAAAGTTAGAAGAGAATGTGCATGTTTTTAGGATTTGATACTCTATAAATACTTCAGAGTACAGCGAATAAGCCGGTATGTAATGTTTGAAATTAAAAATATTAATTTATTGATATTAATTTTTATAAAGTAACTTGAATTTATAAATAAATCAAAGATAAATAAAAATCACTTATTGTTATTATAATAATAAAGTAAAAATGAAAGCACATATTTTGCTCTCATCTATTTTGGTCATATTTTGGACTAATTCTTAAGCTAAATCAGTTTCTTAGTACACTTAAACATAAAACTTGCTGATAATCCTTTTGGAAAGCTGGATTTAACTTATAGCCATGATTTTGATTATGGAACTAATTCTATAATGAAACTAGCGCAAACTTAAAATGGTGGTATTTTTTATGTATAGACACAAGGATTAGGATTGCATTTATATTCTGAAATTATTGAAAAAGTTGACTACGAAATTTTCAATTTTTACAAGGGATATCACGAATTTAAGTTCTAACCCTTCTATTTCGAACCAGTAAAAGCTTAAGTGCAATATGTAAGATTTGAGGACACTACTCAAGGCACCTTCATTTATTTCAGTCTCGAGAGATTCCTCACTCTTTTGGATTTTTCAACAGAGGTGACTTAGGAAACTAAAACAGCTCTGGAATAAATGGTAGATAAACTTTAAGATAGCAGCAACTCTTAACTCATCCAAATTTGGAAGAATTCTAATTTGATAAAGAATATAAAATTAAATACCAAGATCCTTACTGGAAGAATAACGTCTTAGTAAGTTTGACAGATATTGAGGATTAAAAATGGTATGGACAGGGCACTTACTGGTCTTATACAATCATTTAAATTTACTTATAAAATTTGTAATAATCTAATGAAAAGAATAGAATTCTTAGAAAGTTTAGTAAATCACAAAAAAATCCAACATCAAAATTTAATTTTACTTATTAAAAGCAAATAATCTATTCCTTGGTTATGATTTGCATTATAATTAAGAATGATAAAATTAAAAAGATTATTCATTGCATATAAACTTTTTCTTCTACATACGATACAAACATTTAAGAAGACATGAATTTCTTTAAGAAATTTCTATCTCTTTTATCTGCAATGTTTATCATGCTATGCTGTTTTCCAAATCAATGAAATCTATCTAAATACGTTTTTCCTTAATTAAAAACAAATGAGGGGAGTTTAGGAGCATTAATTACAAATCTATGATTTTTAAGCATGAATTATTTAGTCATTTAATAAATCAAGTGAAAGCAAGTTTCAATCTGGTTAACAATATTTTTTTATGAATTAGAGACTTTATACATTTAAAGTTCACACAATTATACATTAAATTAAGTTAAATTAAAATTAATAAAAATAGTATTAATTCAATTTTTATAAGCATTTCAATAAGATAATGAAACAATTTTTATTCCTTATATGCTTTCAATTCCTCAGTAAATATTATTGTTTTCATAATAAGCAAAAATAATTTAAAATATATATGATTCTTATTAAAATGTAAATAAAATAAATATTTTATTTTTTTAAGGATTATTTAAAACTAGATACAAGGACCAAATGAAATAGATATCAAAGATGTTTCTAAATAAAATTAAATATTTTTATGGATTGAATAACTCATCTAAAACTATATATATATATAATCATGGTGTCTATGAAACCACCAACCTTGATTATTTATTAAGTTAATGATATTCAATCAGCTATTATTTTTGAGTTGTCTTATCTATCACAATCGCTGATTCTCCTATCTATTTTGTTATAATCATAAACTCTTTTATTTTCTTACCTCCAATAAGCTTAATTTCTTCATATATGACTCTAATTTTTCTTTAAGACCTCCTAAATAAGGCTCATATATATATTCCTCCCCTTCCTTGATATCTAACTGCACAATCATATTCTCTGAAAAGTTTCCAGTTGAACTTTTTCCACTCTCATCTAAATTCAACCAAATTCTATTATTGATTTCATTGATATTTAGAGTGTCATATTATTCCCTTAAAAGTCCAATCATGACTGGCACAGGAGCTTCAAGAATCTCTAGTATACTTAAGAGGACCACAGATATGAATACGTGCCACCGCTTAAATGGTCTTATAAAAGATTTTATTTCAAAACTAAACTTATATAAAATCAATGAAATCTTACAGAGAAGAAGTTAGTGTTGATAAATACTTGGATACAAAAACAATTAAAACTCCAAAATACGATAATTAAGTAGTTTTGATAGTTCTATTAAAATTAATTTTATTTAATTTGTTTTATGTTGAAATATATAATAAATTACTTTTATATTAGGATATCTTTTGCTTACAAATAAAGCTATGTGGAATTAATACAATTTAAATGAGCTAAAATTTTTCTCACTATGAGCAATTTTTTTAATTTTTAGTAAAAGTATAATGTATTGTATTTATTGTATTATAAATAAATTTAAAATTAAAAGAATTTAGAAATAATATATTACTTTGGAATAAAATTAAATGTTTTAGTTTAAATAGGTCTTTCTATCATTACTGCCATTAAGATATCATAAAACTGCTAAAATGGCAGACACTTAATAAACTTTAATCCAAAAAATCTTGCTGATTGTTCATAAGCATTTATTTAGGTGTTTATTTCTAGTTTCAGAGGCAAAGTCCAGGAAAGGCTGCAGATTTATTTATTACAGCTATTAGATTTGAGCATCAAATTTAGCATCATGATAAGATCTCAAAAATATTCTCATTTAATTCCAAATTTTTAATTGCTCGGGTTAATCTTATTTTTACAATTATTTTGGCTTGTTTTAGACTGATAAATTTGATTAACCATTACCAAATATAGAATCAAGAAACTTGAGTCTTTGTTCTTATAAAAATTAAAAGCTATTTATCTAAAAGCAATTTATAAAAACAATTGAAAATATTCAAGGTATAGTTTTCTAAGAGTTATCAGAATCTTCTACTAAACTTTAAAATGGTGATTATTAAACATCAAGCAGAATGCTTTTTCGCACATAAACAATTAGCCATTTTCTTCATCCACATAAAAATCAAAGAATTAGTGGAAAAAAGCATAACAATAATAGGTAGATTTATTTAATGAATAAACTTTTGTACATTTTTTATTTATAGTATGTTTTTTTAATATTTTTAAGTACTTTACCGCATTAGGCTGTTTTACGGTAAAGTGCCTTAATTTTATTAATTATATAATTATTTCATTTTTTAAATGCTGTAATTAAAAATGGCATGTAGTTATATCAAAAGGTAAAGTATAAATATTAAAATCATTCTAATCTCAAATTAAAAATGATTAAAATTCAACTATTATTGTAGGAATACATTCGAATTTGGAAAATTAATTAAAAATAAATAAATATTAAATCATAATCGTGGCGGTTAAAGTTGACCAATTTAACCGATCTTGGGCTCATTCGATAGAGAATTCAAAATTAGCTGGACTTTATTATCGGCGGTACTATTTTATTGCATCAAGGGAGCGAGATAACTCGACTTTAATGTGAAGGTAAAATTTAATGAATTTAGAGATGTTTAATTAAAGTCAAGTTATCTCGCTCCAGGGATGCGATAAAATAGTACCGCCAATAATAAAGTCCAGCTAATTTTGAATTCTTTATCGAATGAGCCCAAGATCGTTCGAATTTGACCTACTTTAACTGCCGCTACTATGAGAAATTATGTATTTAATTTTAATTAATTTCCCCAATTCGAATGTATTCCTACAATATTAACACATCTAAAATGATTCACTCTAAGTCATGTTGCTTGATTTAGCAACACTTTTCATTTATTCATCTTATTTATATATAATTTAAATTAACATTACTTTTTATATAAACTAAGTGCCATTTTAATTACAGCCTTTAAAAATGAAATAACTAGATAATTAATAAAATTAAGGTACTCTACCGCAAAATAGCCTAAATGCGGTAAAGTACCTAAAAATATAATAAAATTTATACAAATAAAAGAAATGTTAAAAGTCGATTAATTGATTAAATCTACCTATAATTATGCTATTTTCACTAAATTATATATACATGCAGTATATTTCACTATAAATGCTGTTTTCTCCAGGATTTGTTCCACTCAAGCTAAAAACAAGGCAAGAATTCTGATTTGATCTTTTATTTTTAGTAAGAGTTTTCTTCAAAAAACCTACTCCTTCGTTTGATGGACTAACAGTTATTCCACAGAAATCCTTAATTACTTTCCTTCGCTCATCACTTTTATTTTATTATCTTCAAAAAACATAAAGTGGTTTTCAGCCATGTATCTGCCATGACCAAGTTTAGCTTACTTCCTACTCTCTTTTTATGGGGGCAAGCCAATTAAAATTTATTATCATATAATTATGAGAAACTCATAAAATAACCTATCTCTTAAATAATCTCCTAAAGTCTTGGCTTTTTGTTAAACATTTGGTTAATTTCTGGCATTTGATCCTCTCTCATCAATATCCATCATATATGAGGCTAAACTCATACTCATATAATGGTAGAGCTTGTTTACCAAACTAAATTAGGTTTTAAAGGATAATTTTTCATTTGTTCTGACCCTTGAACTTGCAAATTTTCTATATATCTTTAGTGTAATGAGATTTTATATTGAAATTCTTTTATAGTAGATAACTTTCTGTAGACATTCTAAAATTATTTGCATTATAACAATAAGAATAAATTTATTATACTTGAAATTGATGAGGAAACTATTGACCGTGAGAGATCATTATGCAATTTATAGGAACCCTATTTGAAAGACAAGCCCATCATACTATTTTGCAAAGCTCTTTCCCTCTTTCTGTGTTTTTTCTCTTTGGACCTACCTAATCTTGCAAAATGAATTTTCTACTCAGGGGAGAAATCAAAATTTTATGTGCTTGATTTCTTTATACTTTTATCAAGTTAAAATTTACAATTTCCATCTCGGTTCATATCTTCTTTTGTAACAAAGTTTTTCTCATCAATTTCATAGATAATGAATCTTGACATAGACAGATTTATTTATTGGTTCTCTACAATACTGTTTGAGTATTCCTTCATATTTTGGCCAAATTCCATTGCTTTAATTGATTTCTATAATGTGCTAGCTTAACTTTAAGCAACATTCTCTAAATCACTCTAATGAATATTATTGCTAATTTATCTTTTTCTACTTTTGCTATTATGTTTAAGCACTGCTAAATTAGAATTTAAATTTTAGTCCTCTTTTATTTCGGAGTTTAGAAGAGAGTTCGTATAGATTAATGGATTTTTGATGATTATAGAATTTGTTGAATCAGTATTTATGTCACTTGCTGAAAAAAGATTTGAATTAGATTTAGATTTTTATTATGCTTCAATATGTGATTGAGTTCAATTTTGACTTGGAGCCTCTTTTGGCATAAAGTTTTTCTTCCTCTACATATTTGGGCTTTTATCATTAAAAAATATTATAAGGATAGTTGCTGATCTAATGAGTTTCAAGCATTGATTAAGGATGTACTTCTGGAGACTTAAATCTTCCCAACTTATAATCAGGCTTCTGTAATTCTAAATTCTTCTAAACTTAATGACTATTTAATCTATATAGATTCACTTATCTATTTGTATATTGATTACTTTCTTGAATATTCTCATCATTATTGTTTTTTAGAGAATTTTTGAATATAAGATAATTTTACGATTTCAGTTAGTGGTTCATCTGAAAAAAGGGTTTCTGCTTTTTGCTCTCTGGTGGGTTAAAGTTAAATCCCCACTATCATTTCATTATCGTAAAAGGTTACCCTATCAAATAGCTATAATTTTAGCTCTTCATTTTCTTTATTCAGCCTTCTTAACTATTTTTTCGAATCAGAATTTTCTCTCAATGCTTTTTCCTTCTCTCTTACTTCTTTTTTTAGTTTCTATAGGAATTTATTAAAAATATAAAACCTACAATATCTAGCTCATAAGAATTTCTTTAGTCTCTATACTTTTTCTCAATCTAACTTATATTTAAATTTAAATTTTATATAGAATTTAATTAACATAAATCATTCAACAAAACTTAATTTACTTGTTTACTGGTTCTGTTATTACTATTGATTTTATGTTTAATTTGATGAAGCCTAACTGTTCTAATGTTAATCTTTTCTCTAAACAGAATTGCCGCTTTTTCCTTAGTTTACTCCAGTCATTGGTCTCTATTGCTAATCTTGCTACAGATTAAAATTATATAATTACAATTTGAGATTCTGTTATGAGGCTCCTCTGTAATTATTTTTAAACATAAGAAATAATTATAAAACTTATTCATTTAATTTTGATTAATAAAAAATTTTTTAAAAAATATGTCTGCATGGGACTAAAATCCTAAAAATTTATATGTATATTTTAAAAGGTATAATTTTCTCTCAATATTACTATTGATTTGATTGATATTTTTTTTAGTGTTAAACATTGTGAGAAGCCAATTAACTATTTTGCGAATTTATGTTTTACTAACTATTCGACTAAATGTACTTATGATGCTATTGCTTAAGAACAAGAAGAGTTTAATTAAAAATATAATGCATATTATAAATTACAAAATACACTAAAATGGTGATAAAAATTGTAACAATTTGTTTTAATGATTCCTGTTTTATTTTTGTTTGGATTAGTTAAAGCTTAATTAAAATTTCCCTATAACACGATAATTTTAACGTCTTACTTATGTTTAAAGTTCAAATGATTTGATTTTAAAGTAAAATACACTTACAATTCTTAAATATTATCTCTAAAGCATATTGAATTGGAAAAAATAATTAAAATTAAGGAATAATTATGTCAAATAGATAAATTTATTGAAACTTTTTAGATGTGATGCTAGTTAGATAGAAATATAAAGAAAAAAGATGGAAATTACAATTTTTGCTTGCTTCTTTTTTATCGTATCATAGGTGTTAGATATATTGGAGTTAAATTAAGGTTCTATACGAAAAATTATTATTTTTGAATTTACTCTGTTTGTTTAAAAGAAAATTATTATTAGATCGATTTTAAATTTAGATTAAAAGCAAGTATAAAAAATAACATAAAAATTCAATTCAATTTATCTGGCTCCTTTATCCAGCAAAATAGTAGCGGCAATAGTGAAGTCCAGCTTACTATTACTTTTTTATAGATCAAATTCTCTACTTAAATATTTTGACAAATTATTTGCCACTAGTTTAATTAATTATTATTAATTTAATTTCCTCTCTTCAATTAAACTCTTGCAATATTATGAACTCATGAAATCATATTTATTTTTAAATTTCCCATTTCATCTTAATTTCCTTTATAATGATCCTATTTTGGGATTTTATTTGTGTTTGTTAGTTAGCTTCGAATGAATCCTAAATTGTGTGAATGTATTTAAATCCTCTGATAAATTAAAACCATTTATTCTAATCAGCTACTCATTTAGGTTCACATATTTATTTGTGTTAATATTCTAATTGGGAACAGTTATTTTATTTTTATTTGGTGAAGCCAATTATGTAACTTGATTCGTCTAGGGAGAACGGGCTTTATTCATCATTACTTGTCTGGCACGTTAGACACTTTATTCCATTTATTTATCAAATCAATTTGAAAAAAATAATTTTGAAACACTTTCTAATTAATATATTAACCAGTTTTCTTAATCTTCTAATGATTCTTAAAGCTTGGAATTATAAAAAAAATTAAATAAGAAACATTGATACTTAAGTATATTTAATAACTTAATTTGAATTTAAAATATTAAACAACTTACATAAGAAAAATATTTAAAAATATTCAATTTTAAAAAGAAATTGTCAATTTATTTTTTAAATACATCTTCATATTTATTTTGAATATTAAATTAATTAAAAATTATACTTTAAAATCATTTACAATAAATTAATTATACTTATTTACAAGGTTTGAAACCAATCATTTTTCTTTAAATATATCATATAAGTAAAATCTTTTCGTTAAATTTAAAATATTACTAATTTAACTTTACTATATGATTTTGAAAATTTAAATTATTAAGCTCTAACCCATTTAAATAAATTATAATTTTTAGTCTAAACTAAACATGTAATAAAATATTTATAATAGTCTTTTTTAAATTAGATTAGTAGAAGTTTGTTTGAGAATAAAAAAATTATTAAATTTAAATTTTTTTAGCTTTTTAAACACATAAATATGATTAGGTTACACCACTTATGAAATTATTGCTCAGAAAATATATTAAATTAATTAATTTTTAAATATTCTATAAATTTAAGATCCGTCATATATTTTAAATTCTGTTACAGTTATTTTTTTATTCAAAATACTTATATCTTTTATTCGGAATACAATGCTAAAAATTCTTTTATTTTTAAATAAATTGAGTAAATAATAATTCTTTTAATATTCTTAAATGATATAAAATAAAACTTTGTATTAATTGTATTCTTGTTAATAAGTAATAAAAGCAAAATAATTTATTACTATTTAAATTAATATATCAAAAGTAACACCCACTATTAAGATGCCTATCCAAAAATGTCTTAAATTATTGCAAAAACTGATTTAAGCTTTATTTTTATATAAAAAAAGTAAATATGTTTATTTTAATTAACTTGTCAAATATATTGAAACGAAGAATCAATGCTAAATTACTATAGGATAAGACGCCAAATATTTTAAATATATAAATTATTTTACTTAAAAAGTATCCTTGAAGTCTTCATGTTATTGATAGAAATTAATTTATTTTTGAATAACTAAAACCTTTTCGCACATAATAAACTCCCAAAGAGAAAGCTAAATATAATTTCATTGTCAAAATATTATCTAATTCAAATTTAATCTATCATTTTATTTCACTTAGTATCTAATATTTTTATAATTTATTAATAATAAGTCTAGTACATAGGTGATTGCAAGAACTAGAGAAAATCAGTCTTTAAAAACGTGGCTATTCAAGAAAATATTTAATAATTGTAACAAATTTAATTATAAAAATAAAAATAATTCTTTTTTATATTAATATAAATATGGGTATGGACTTGCTAAACTAGGATCATTCGTTTTTTAAGTATAGCTAGAAGTAAAAAATAAACTTAAAATCATTTAATATTTATCTTATGTAGTATTATACATTAAGTTAGTAGAACACATTCAAAGATTCAAATAGATTTAAACTTATTAATTAAATTGTAAATTTAAATTAAATTAATATCTCATTTGAAATTCACATAAACAAACATCGTCCTAATTTGATATATAAAAACAGAAATTGTGCAAAAATAAAATTAGACCTAGAGATTTTTCAAATTTAGAAATGAACAACAACAATATTAGGGAAGATATATTTATTTAATCTAATGTCAATAATTTTTATATGTATTTACATTGAAAATTAACTTTTCCTCTTATTTTATTAACTTAAACAGAAATAAAATTAAGTTAATTTGATTCTTAATTAATTTCAAATTAAAAATTTTAAATGCTTTGATATAAAAATGAAAATAAATTGAGACTTAATTAATTCACTTTAAATGTTTCAAGGTTTTCCTCCTGATTTATTTATTTAGTTAATATTGCTTTAAAATTTAAGATGCAAATCATAATTCTACTAAAAATAGTTAATTTCTAAATAATAATAATAGCTTAATTTTAAATTACTCACAATCGAAATTAATTAATAACTGCTTAAAAATGGTGAATCAGATATCTTATAAACTCATCATAAATCTAAGCTAATAAAATAATATATTACTATTTTTGTAAATAATACTAAAAATAATTAATGCTCAGAAATATAAAAAGAAATAGATATAGCAGCTTGGCATTGATCGATGGAGATTTTTTGTCATAAAACTTACAGAATAATAATGAGTATTCCCCAGATATTTTTTTTGGAAAAAATGAGGAGGTATAGGGGTGTTTGGGTAGTGAATAGTCTTTTTATTTAAATTTTAAATTTAATATACTATACATTTAGCAAAGCATTAATCATTGTAAGTTTAATTTTATACCAAAATATTTTTTTTTAACTTATTTTAATAAATATTAAAATAAGTAAATAGCTAAACGCTTTAAATAGTTAAAAATTAAATGTAAAAATTTAAATAAAATTGATAAAACCCCAAGAGTATTTTTTTGAATTAAGTTGAATTTGAATTATAAATTAAATACTATATTTTTATTATTATAAAAAAGTTGGTTGCTTTATGTAAAATTATTAAAGTACTAATATATATTTATATATATATATATATAGGCGGGCTATCAAAAATCAAAAAGCAACCAACTTTTAAAGCCTGATTTGATTAAATTTTATTCTCATATATATATACCCTTAATTATTATTATCAATATCGCTGCCACATTTAAAGATGCTGAGCCCTGAGAATCAATTATCTCACAGGATCATACCTTTCCTCTCATCCTCATCGGTGGAGCTCGACCCCCACCTGCTGCCGCCCACCCTCCGCGCCTAACTCGAGTTCTCATACATTCCTGACGAAGCCATCTTCGGGACGCGACTCAGGTGCCTGCTGGACAACCTATCCTTTGTCCTCAGATCATACAAGGAGATTGACGACATGGCCCAAGCCATCTTTGGCAGGAATGTAACCACTCACTACCAGGAGATGGTAGACCACAGTATTCAGCTCCACCTATCAGTCCGCAAGCTGGACTTTCACGACGACATAGCCTACATGAAGGAGATGGAGAGAGACTTGACTAGAGAGGCAACCCTGAGAGTAACGATGGGAAGACACAACGATGGAGACACGCCCAAGGTCAGATGTGGGGGCCCTCCCTAATAGATACTGGACAAAACCCCAACCGCCATTGAGGATTTCACGATGGACCAGACAATGAGGCCTTCCAACATTGAAGATCAGGAGCGGACGCCCTCAGAGGAAAAGGCCAAGAATGTGCAGTTTCTTAGTCTAATACTTCATCAGGGGGCTGCCTGTCTCCAGACTTGCATCGATAACTGAACGAATTACTAGAGAAAATAAAACAACCTAAGAAATAGCTAATTAATCCCTAACGGTCACTCAACTAATAACCAAGGGACCAACAGATCTTTAAAAAATCAAGCAAAAGGCCAACTGATAAAGACCTCCAGGAGATGTTCATTAGAGCGTCTCTCGACTAACGACACCTCTCTGAATACTACCAGACAACAATGTAATTGCTCAGAGAGGCCGAGCTGAGTGAGCAAGCCTCCCAAAGAGAGCAGGTGAACCTGATAATGCTTGCGCTAGACGCTATCAAAAGGTCGAGGGAGTCTAGACTTAAGGAGGCATCTGATGAGTACAGCTGCTGCCAGCACAAATTCCTGAGAACACGACTGTTCCAGAAGACGAGGTTTCGCAAGCATTCGAGATACTGCCTGCTCTCGCCAGAAGTTAACGGCTATATTTCAACCGCCATTGAAAAACTTCGACCCCTAATGAAAAGGCTCTTCAACTCAAGTGAAGATGCAATGTCCCAACAGTTCTCAAGGCTATTTAAAGACACCCTTCAGACTAATACCTTCTCCAAGCGCACCCTCAGAATGGTGCACGCGGGCAGGGAGTACTAAAGAACCCATCGCATGCAGGAGAGCCAGAGCAGTCGCTGGTGGAAAGGGAGGATGACTAACTACCAATAGTTCTACAAAACCGTGGGGTCCTTAGAGGAGCCCCCTATGGAAAGCCAGCTTCCTACAGGCATGTAGATGGAAGACGAAGATTGTTTGTAAAATGGGTAAGCTGTAGTCTCTCTACAGTAAGAGAACCCTATCTGTAACTTCGTAAAGACAAGCCTTGCTTCTAAGCCCTAATATGCAGTACAAGAGAGCAGAGGCATACAACCTGTGAATGGGCAGAATCCAAGTCAGCCTATAAGGGTCACCAAGGGCAACATGATATATTCGAAGTATGTTGCTGGCAATCTCATCGCTACCAGTAACCTTCGTACTAGGATGACCTCAGTGGTGAAGGCGCTCAAAGGCTACAAGCTAAGGGATGGGAAAGACCTATGGAAGGAGGTGCTCATCAAGCTGTTTGTAGAGGTTCGCGGAGTGGCGATCAGTCTTGAAGTCCAAAAAGAATGACGTGAATCATTTCCTGATTCAGTAAGAACGCCTGCCGGATGAATGGGAGAAGCTGGACTTCGAAGACCTGCTTGACTCAGAGTCCAAGAAGCTGATACTAGGAAAGAGAGAATGATGAAGAAGCGGGACGCCAAGACTGGGAACTCCAAACGCAATGAAAGAGGAATCAGCTTCATGCTGAGGCAACAAGAGAACCTGCAGGACATCATTAGTAGTAGCCTGAAGTCCATTGAGCGACTCACTCAGAGCGCAATCACCGTCTTATAAGAGCTTAGCTTCGCTCGCATCCTCTGCATTGAGATGATTGCCAGCAACACCTGCCTGGAGGTGAGGAGTAAGGAACCTGTTCTGGAAGGCTCGCACAATGCCCTGGGCAAGAGACAGGCAATGACGAACTGGCAGGTGAACATTCGGATGGAGAAGCTGCTTGTGGCTTTGAGACAGATGGAACATCAATCGTCCTACGTCCTGAATGGCGATGAAGTGAAGCCAGCAGTCTTAAGGTAGCCTCCACATGGATAGAGTCGCCCCCTGACTAAATCCTGCGCTTCCTGGACATCGAGAGGCAGCAGGCCAACCCGCTGAACGTAGGGTTCATTGGCAAGAGCAACATCAGGCAAATCATGGCTTCGCGAGCCTTCCTGCTGGAGGACAAGAATAGCAAGGACATTGTGTACGACACGGGGCTGAGGGTGCAGTACTAGCAGGGCAAGGCAGCAGCTAAGAATAGTACATTGGCTGCTAACCCCAAATAGGCAACTAATGGCGCTGAACCAAAGTCGCTGATTGAGGATGAACTAATTGCTACCTCACCAAGAGCTGACGATACCTCCTTGCCACTGCTTGCAAAGAGAAGCCCTGAGGTGGAAACCTCTGAGCTGGAGATGATTATAGGAGAGGAATGCATGCTAGTGAAAGATGCTCAACAGGAAGACTCCCTAGCAAAAACTGAGATCAATCAGGAAACTCAGTATCCACTAATCGTGGTGACTACGGCAGCCGAAGCAGTGAAAGACAGAGCAGCTGCGCTTGAGCAGTGACACCCTTCACATTAATACGCTTGTTAAGCTAATAATTACTTTAAAAAACTAACTCACACACACTCACTACCATCACACCCTTAATTAAATTAATTCACTCTAAAACCACTCTGCACTTATTTGTACTACCCAATCGTAGTTATTCTTTTTAAGGCCTCGCTGTTAGACTCAGCTCGCTAGACTCGAAATTGAATGAGACGAGCCCCATCAATAGCCTTATAAGGGAGTGAAAGAAATGCTTGGGTAAGTTTTTTCATTCAATAGTTATATTGCGTATAGGATGCTGAGCAGTGGGAGCAAT
This sequence comes from Oxytricha trifallax, assembly GCA_000711775.1. NCBI lineage: Eukaryota > Ciliophora > Spirotrichea > Sporadotrichida > Oxytrichidae > Oxytricha > Oxytricha trifallax. The sequence goes on from ARYC01006225.1 coordinate 14,744, forward strand.
GACAGGAAGCAATATCTCATTAGCTTCAAAGCAAACTCTAGAGCTCTTTACCTGACGCTTGTATAATAGCTTGAAAGCTCGTGAAACCCTCTAGAATCTGCAGGATCTCAGATGTTGAACTGCATCTTATTGAGGCTCTGGCTCCCCTGAGCGGTGTGGTCAAGTTGGGTGCTTTGCATCAAGTTCTGCACACCCATGTTGAAGCTGCGGTTGTGCAAGCGACCTTGAGTCATGTTCCATTTTAAGGCGCTTGACTTGCAGCATGTATTCCTTCTTGTCAGCCTTTAATAGGGACTCCTCATCCTTGGTCTCCTCGAACTCTGAACGAGTGCGCTTTCTCTTTGATTGGGGCTTGAGGAGACCAGCAGCTCTGCCACGATTCTCTATATGAGGAGATTAAGTAAAGCTATGTTGGTACTTACAAGACACATTGAGACAATTAGCAAATGCCTCTGCGAATTCAGTCGGAGCTGGACATTCAACTATCGCTGCTCCGCCACCCGAGCCGCTCTGCTCCTAAGGGCTTCGTCGATCTTGGCCTACAGCTGGTCAGGGATCACGGTGCTGAGGATGTCGCCCAGCCACTGCCTGTCAATCTTCTTCCAATCGCGGGGATGTGGCAAGAATTCCAAGCATTGCGAATGCTCCTGGGCTAAAGAAAGGAGATCAGTCACAGTAAGGCCTTCCAGCTATGGGATTGCTGATACCTTCACCTGGTCCCTTCGAATATACTATATGAGGGTTAAGCGAGGCTCTCGCATTTATAGCTTACGTTCTTGTTGCCTTTAAGCACGTCACTAAGGAAGTACGAGTTGGTCTGCTTGATGTTTGGCATGTGTGCCTTACCACTGGGTCAGGAAGAGATACAGGTCCCGCTTACTGGAAAGTTTGGACTGGAGCTCAAGAAAGTTCATGGATTACTATGACATGGAGAGTTAAAAATTATAGTTCGCAGGGGTGCCTGGAAGGTATTTCTAGGTAGTGGCTCAGGAAGACCTACTAGATCTGTATAAGATTGCTTCCAAAAGCTACTTAGTTAAACTTCAATAGATTCGAGGAAATATCTAAATGAATTCGTAATAGCCTTTGAAGAAATCTGTAACTCGTGGTAGTAGAAATCTGGGTGCCCCTCGATACATACAGCAGCGCTTGTGCATGTTGACTCGCGTAGCGACCTCGCCGATGAAGGGTGCTCCAACGTCTCTGAAGAGGAGACAGAGCACTAATACCCTGCAATCGCTACCACTAGCACTCCTCCTGGGGCCAAGCCATCAAAGGATGTTCAGGTCTTGCGCAGCCCCCTAGTCGAGCAGCCATTGTCGACTCATGAAGTCCTGATGTCCGAGCACTCCTCTAGTCAACTCGTGGAGCAGCTGAATGCCTTCCTGCTTACTTATGGGTAAGCGCCCAATGCCACTCAGTACCTATTGCTTGATCCCCGCGCCCAGGTATCGCAATTCCTCAAGGCCAATGCGCAAGAGGCGAGCTTCCTCCCTGGCGACGAAATCAGTAGACTCGCCTGTCTCGTGAAGACTGGGCATTCCCCGATACAGCAGTCTCGAGTGAGAGTTTTGGTTAATTAGTAGACCGGGAGGCTACATTTCAACAAGAAGACCTTTAGGAAAGCGTCGCTAGAGAGAACTGTAGGAGTAATTAGCTTCTCCTCATGTAACCCCACCTTAATAGCATCTTCATGTCAGGAGTCTGTTTCGCCATTTGAAGGCTCTTGACCTTCACAAGGAATGGGGTCGTAAAAGGGAGATGGCCAAGTTCTATTCCAGTCAAGGCCTCAGCCTGCCCTCTATAGCCACTCTCGTGGGCACCAGTCGCTATCATGTCAGGAGGCTACTCAAGGATGCCGCTCACTCCGATGGTAAGCTGTTACCTGCAAAGCGGGGTCGAAAGAATACGCTGCT
>ARYC01006226.1:0-17443 GCA_000711775.1 Oxytricha trifallax
AATAATTATTTTCCAAATAAATTACATTGTTGTAATATTTTTATATGATAGTGATATTATTATTAATTTAAGATAAATATCAGCATTAATTTATTAATTAATATCTTTGAAGTTTATGTTATAGTAGTAGAGAATCTCTCAAAGTTTCCTTCAAAGAATGAATTGTATTATTTATTGTGATAATTTCTGAGAATATTATGAATATATTGCCATATGCATGATAATATATAGAGCATACTATTGATGCTAAATATTAGTATGCAAATATTCGAAATTTTAGTGTGTTTAAAAGACTAAATTAATTACAGCATAATTAAAATACTACTATACACACATAAACAGTACACTCATACTTAAACATTTACAGATAATGGTGAATAAATCAACAACTGCAATTGGAAACAAGAAAGTAGCTGATCTCAAGAAACCAGCTAATGGCAAAGGTTCCAAGAAAGAGGATGATGAACCTTATGTAGCTACCAAGGCAGCTAAGAACAATAAAGCCAAGCAAAATGGAGCAGCTGAGCCTGAGAACAAGGTCAAGAGGCCATTATCTGCATTCTTTCACTTTTGTGCGGAGAGACGTATAACACTCAAGCAGGAGTCTCCTGATTTGGGAATGGCTCAGTCTACCAAGAAGATGAGTGAGGAGTGGAAGAACTTAGATGCCAAGAAGAAGAAGAAATACGACGACTTGAATGCCAGAGATAAGGAGAGGTACGAGAAAGAACTTAATGAGTCAGGAGGCAACAACAAAAAGAAGAAGAAAGCAGGAGCTACTGGGTAAACTGGTACCACTGGAGATGAAGAGGGTAAACCTAAGAGACCAATTAACGCTTACTTCTTATACCAATCGGAGAGAATGGACTTGCTGAAGAAGGAATAGCCTGGGAAACCACACATGGAATACACAAAGCTGTTGTCGAAGGAGTGGCAGGAAATGGACAAAAACAAGAAGGAGAAGTATGAAAAACGAGCTCAAGAGTTCAAAGATAAATACGAAGTGGAGAAGAAGGAATACAATGATAGCAAAAATGGGGCTGTCAAGTAAGCTGCTGTTAAAGGAAAAGCTCAGCCAGTTAATAAAAATGGCAATAAGAATGCTGCTCCAGCTAAAGATGCAAAGAAAACTGCACCTACGAATAATAAAAAATAACAGGAAGAAGAGAAAGATGATGAGGAAGACGGAGAAGATGAGGAGAATGAAGAAGGCGACGAGGAGGAAGATGGCGAAGAGGAAGAAGAATCATCTTGAATATAAAGTATTACAATTGCTATCAAGATTGAATACTGTTATAAGGTAGCAATAATTAATTTTAATTTTCCAGTAAATCTTAATTTAATTACTAATTAATCTTCATAATATCATTATGCATTTTAAGGGACGATAGGTTACTTCGATTTACTAATCAGAGTCATGCTAATAATTATGAAAAAGCTCATTGTCAAGCCCAGTGTCGCCATTTATATCTCAGGTAGTTCCTCTTTTCTTCCATTTGGAACCATAAAGCTTGGTACAAAATCAGGAGCATTAGATTCATTCATCAATTCCACAAGCTTACTGGCTCCCTTAGCCTATGATGAAAACTTCTTGATTGGTTTGTGATCGCAGTCAAAGAACACCTCAGGATTAGGGACACTGATATTAGTGAAGCTTTGATTGTATTGTGATGGCTAATACCTGAAATGCATAGGCACGTGTGCTTAAATATGCACTATGTAAATCTCACTCAAATCAACTCTCACTTCATAGTTCTTTATATAGCTGGAATATAATTTCTTGTCCATATGGATTGGTACACGCCAGAGTAGTTCTTGGTGTGTTGACACTGAAGAGGGCTTTTCAACGTCCATAGGGGTTTAGGGATAAAATTCAAATCTGCGTAGTTGAAGTAATTCATCTAAATCCACATATAAATCCTTAGTAATATTTTCTCTATAGATATAATCAATAAATAAGAATGAATGGCTACCTAAAAATAACATGTCATTTAATATTAATTTGAATATAATAAAATGAAACATTGCATTTCATTTTATTTTATTAAGAAAACAACATGACATCTAAGCTCACTGGGTTTCTCAATTAAAATTGTGATATTGCTTTACATCTCTCTATGGAGTCCATTCTTTTACAACTCTCTAGTTAATTTTAATATCTTTTATCCGTTCAATGCTTAGATCAGCAACAATCCAAATGCTATATAAATCAAAGAAGTACCTTTCATATTTGTTTATTCTTTAATATTTATTTAAAAATTTGAAATAATTGATATTTAATTTTTTGTCATGAATCGTGATTTATTCAAGTGATTTATTTCATAATCAATAGTTATCAAATGTAAAAATTTACTTAACAATCAATTGTAATTCTTAATCTCTTTTAATTATTTGAAATCAAAACTTAATATCTTCAATAGGTGGGATTAAAGACTAGGCCAATTCTTCTTCTTCAGTTTTCTTAGGTACACTCAATAACTCAAGCACTTGTAAGGGTGTTAATCTTTTCAAAAGCTCAAGACTCTCTTCTGACTTCACTGCAAAGGTTCCAGCAAAACCTAATGAGTTTATGTTTAGAGAAGTTTCACTCTGCTAATCTCTTATTTATTCACGCTCTCTCATAACTGTGAGTATGAAATTCTTCATCAAAATTAAGTTGTAGCTCTTAGTTTCATCATACTCGTTGTTTCTTAAGACAGACAAACAATCCCAATATTAGTTTTTTCAAGATAAATTGCCTATTCCTCTATCTCATCAAAAGTATCAAAGTGTAGCGAAAATACAGCAGGGTCTATCTTGCAAAATATGTGCTGGAACTTACTAAATTATGGCAGAGTGAACTATTAAGTAGCTATGCGGTTTTAGCTGACGTATCTTAATGCAGCCTATTCTACAGGTAAGAGCTTCTAATACATAGACTCGTAAGGGATTACTTGTAGATGTCTATGTGGGATACTTGCACCCGATTTAAATCCGCAATTGAAGAACATAAAAGCATCCAAAGCTTTACAGGTAATTAGAGCTGCCTTGAAATCATCAACAGATAGGGGAGCAGACTATTCTTCATACTCCTTAGTAATTACAATCACATGTTCATCACTCACTGAGTATTTGTTGTAAATTAATCTGTGAGTGTCAGTGAGTTCTTCAATGTATTAACCCTCTTCAAATGGAGGAATAAATGGATCTTTTTATGACTTTGGTGTAACTTGCAGATCTTTATTATCTTTTGCTTTGTCTTCATCTGATTAATCTTTGCTCTTATCATCACTCTAACCCTCTGGCTTGTTTCTCAAACTTTCCATTATTTTCACATTAAACTAAATGCCTTAATCCTCGATAATTTAAGTATGTCCAGATTTTATGTAGTGGATGGATTTATTATCATGGAAATTTGCTTTCGCCAAATGTCTTAAATGCTCCAAGAAATTTGGGCAAGCTAATTCCTTGAATTTTGTCGAAAATTATCTTATCTAGGTAGAGACCATTATATGTATGGACTAAGTGTATTAAATATTTAATAAATTATTTATAAAATTAATCACAAGCGGTAGTTTATAGCCTTAATTATAAATCAAAATGAAAGCACTCTTTACATAATCAAATTTAACAAGAAAAACTAAATGGATGTTTACTTATCCTAAATTCTAATATTCAGTTAAGATGGAAGGTTTGCATCTTCATTAATAGAAGAAAGAGTAACTCAATGAAACCTTCAAGTAGTTCAAAGTAAAAGTAGGTTTTGAAATCCATTGCTAGATGCTCACAAAACATAAACTTTTCTCAAGTATAGATATTTTCATCTCTAACGCAAATTATAGCTTCATTGTGCTCTTAACTGGCATAAGCAAACACATAGACAAACTATGTAGATCTCGCATTGCCTGGAATGCTTCCAGTTTTGAATGAGGAATGTTTGGATTTGGCAATTAAAGCCTCTTTAGCATTCAAAGGGCACATTAACCCAAAAATAAAGTTTGATAGAAAACACTACTTCTACTCTGATATGCCGCAAGGGTACTAAATTACTCAAAAGAATTACCCAATCATGGAAAGAGGGAAGCTTTACTTTTATGATCGTAATGGGAAGCCTAAATTCATAAATATACAAAGGATTTAAATGGAACAGGTAAACATAAGAATATAATTAAATTTAACTTAAAGGATTCAGCTAAGAGTTTCCATGATTTATAAACTCATACTCTGATTGATTATAATAGAGCAGGAATGCCACTTTTAGAAATTGTTACAGAGCCTGAAATTGATCATCCTGAAGATGGAAAATTAGTAGTTAAAGAATTTTAAGATTTACTTAAGGCACTAGGGCTCTCAGAAGCAAATATGGAGGAAGGTTAGATGAGGTGCGATGTTAATATATCAGTAAGTAACGAAGAGAAAGGCCTCTAAGGTAACAGAGTTGAAATTAAGAATGTTCTTGGTGCAAAATTTGTAGAGAAAGCAATTGAGTACGAAGTTATGAGGCATGTTGATTTACTTTTAAAGGGAGAGCCAATCATGAAGGAAACTCGTAGGTACGACTCACTTGAAGACAAAACTATAAGTTTGAGATCTAAAGAGCAAGATCCTGATTATAGATTCTTTTAAGATCCAGATTTACCTTGCATCTCAGTAACACCAGACAGAATCAGGAGAATAGAATAGACATTAATGCCAACCCCATTTGAGAGAAGAAACAGTTTTATAGAGAAGTATAATCTATAAATTTGGGAAGTCTTGACTATTTTTAGTTAAGATGAATTAGTTCCAATATTTGAAAAGCTTGCAGATGACAAGACAAAAAGTAGAGATCCTAAGAACTTATTCAACTGGTAATTCTAATTTATATCATAAATATTCTTTATAGGTTCTTCACTCACATCTACGGTAACATACAGAAGAAAGGCTTAGATTTGCTGCCTATAATTAATAAGAATTTTAAAAACGGAGACTATGTAGCTGAATTGATAGATCTCGTATCTAATGAAAAGCTTTCCATTAACAATGCTAAAATGATAGCCTATAAAATAATTGATGGAGATCTCAGGGAACCAATATAAATAGCTTAATTTGAAAACTTACTAAGCACTGGATCGATTGATTATGAAGCTGCCATTGACTAAGTGTTAAAAGAGAAGGCTGATATCGTTGATAAAATTTTAAAAACTAAGAAAGAAGGATAGATCTAATTTTTAGTTGGACAAACTTTGAAATTACTTAGGGGCAGTGGTGATGCTTAGAAAATTCAAAGTATTATTAGAGAAAAGATAGGGCTTAAATGAACCTGTTTTTTGATTGGGAAAAAGCTGTTTTAGCGAATTAATTTCGTTATTTAAGTTTTACTATTCAAAATTAAATTAAGTTTAATTGATATGCATCTATAGATTTTGATGAAAGTAACTGAGACGCTATAAATGTCAGTTTGTTAAATTCCAAATCCAATTAGAGCTTTTCTGAAAATTTTTGCTGATTCAATTGTCAAAAACAATCCAAATATTTAACATACATAACTTAATTGTATCCTAAAATTCTAAACAATTTGGTTATAGATAAATGGCTTTAAGATTTTGTTAACATATATTTAATCACACTTTCTTCTCTACAGCTTAAAGAGTAAATTAATCATAATATCTTAACTATTGATGTTTTAGGTGCTACAGTAAACCTTCAGAATGAGTCCCTTAGAAGGATTGGACAAATACCAGGATTACTATGACATTCCCAGAATAAATGAATACATACTCTTTTAAAGGTAATTATAAATAATCTTAAATGATTCAAGAAATTGATAAGAGTAGTGAGTAGAAACTTACCATCACTAAAGAAAGCAGACCCAGAAATTGAAGAGATATATGATTGAAATAAATGTTTATTATTCTATTATTGATTAAAATTTTGGAGAAGCTAAGATAAATATTGATGATTAAGTTATTGACCACTTCGATAGGAATGAAATTAAAATCTAATATTGTTATTTTACTATAATTTTATTATTTTATTGAATATTTATTTATATATTTGTTCGATACTTTACAAGAACCTTTAACAGACAAACTTGATTGACTTAACAGCTAATAATAATTATTAAGCATCTAATAAAAAAGACTATCATTAAAATCTAATCCCTATAATTCGATTTAAATGCGGTAACAAATCAAAGTATGGATACTGCTCAACCCCAAAATACGCAGATAGTTTAATAAACTAATAACAAACTGATGTCAATAGGCTATGAAAAACTTAAGACTATGATAAATTGTCTGGAAGAGGACTTACTTTAATACAACAGTTTGATAAAAACAGAGAAAGAGTATTGTATAAAAATTCAGTAATCTCTCATGCTCACTCACTTTATAACGAATGTAAAGCCTTTCGTGTGCTTGAATTTTGACCCCATCAAAGGTGGATTTAGCTTGGAGAGACAAGATAGGTGTGATAAACATCAAGCTAACCCACTTCTAACTGGGCAACTCCTGTTTGGCATTGTACAGACTAACACTAACAATAGTGGAAATGGTCAAGAAGGAAAGTAGCAATCTAGGTAATAAACAAGTGGAGGTGGTACTTACCAACATCCATCTGCCAGTGGTATATTAATATATAAGAAACTAATAAAAAGAAATCAGTTCAGATCGCTGATATCAATGAAGCAAAATATTATGGAATTATAGAATTATATTCTTGAGGGATAAGTTTAGCAAAGAAGAGACACCTATGGAGAAACTTAAATAATATGTCCATATAATAATTAATAATTTTTAATTTTAAATATTTAAAAAGTAGATCTGTACAGAATTCTAAAAAAAATTATATATCATAGATAAATGGCTAGGTTAGAGCTTTTAATTCCCTGAATATTTTGGAATACTTCCCAAGCCCCTTAATTTTACAGAAAGAGCAAAGAATACTTTCTTAATTTAATTATATTATTCAATAAAGGTATTATTTCTACAATTTATAACTTCTTAATCTATAGAGAGAGTATTATAATTTTTTATGATTATCTGTTAAACATCGATGTGAGTGTCTACTAAACTTAAACTAAAGAGAGAGGACTCATCGAAAGTATAGTCATAAAATTAGACGATTTCAAGAAAATATTCTTAAAAATTGAAGAGATATTTGAGAATATTATGTAAAGGTTGGATGATCGGCTAGATGCAATTCTTGATGAAAATTTTGAGGAAAAAATTATATAATTTCCAAATTTCCAGACATTATTTTAACTAGATAGGAATGAAGATCCGAATCAAGAGTAGAATCATTCCGCAGTGAGCATGCATAGTCAAGTTAAATATTTGCTCTTCTATAAATTGAAAGAAACTATGAATATAAAAGCAATGCAATATTAACGCTCACTCCTTGATTAAGAGTCTGATAAGTTTCTGCTTAAACATTAGATTTCTGATATGCCTAGGTTTAAGTAATTAATGCGAAACATATCAGAACTAATGATCTTAGAGGAAGTATAGTTTCCCAGCATCCATTAGATTATAAGGAATAAGTAGCATGATTTTAGCAATGACATGAGTGTGTTTTTGTTTTATTTAATAAGAGGAGATGAACTGCTTAGTCAAGGCAGAGATGGAGTTGATAAGGATAAAATGAGAATTTAATGCATGATACTTTACACTTTAAATCTATTATTGATTGGAAACACCAAGATGTAGTGCAAAATTATTAAGCAATAATTTAAGTAAAATAAGTAGTCAAATATCTGACAGTGGTTAGTTTTAGTAAAATAAAAGCTCAAACTTAAATCTCTCAGTTCTATAAACTCAAAGCAACATAAAACAATTAAACGAATCACACATTAATAATCCTAATACAAAAGCAAAGCATTATTAACTTAAGAGAATAGACTTGTAAGTTTATTTTATATATTAAACAAAACTATTATAGTTTCATTATTGCCTTTCAAAACAAATTCAGAAATCAGTTCAATTAAAACTCTTCGAGAAAATATAAATTATATTAAACATGAAGCCACAAGCTCAAAGAAATTGTGATTACATGAATCTTAAAGGAACCTACGATTCTTTTATAAGTGTGATTAGGAACTTACTTATGAATGATCCTTATCTTTCAAAACATTTGGCCTAAGCTTAATTGGAAATAAATGAGTATATTATGCGATAGCTTCACCGACAGTAAGTTTATTTCTATTTGGGCTAATTATTAGTTCATCTATTTTAAATTTGGTATTTATAACATCTTTCTAATAGTATATTTGTGCTGATCGAACCATCAGTAATTGATCTCGAGATTCAGAGAGTAGTTTAGAAAAGCCTTCATGATTTCTAATATTTAGATTTCCCTATGGAACTTTAAGACGATACTCTATGGCTAGATGCAATTGCTACTTTCGATAAGTTTAGCTGATAAAAAATGCAATATAAAGTAGCAGTTTATATAAATGATAATGGAGAAACTTCAAGTTGTACAAAGGACATCAGCCATTTGTGCGCATATTTATCACATGTCTTTATTGAAGGATAAGCAAATGGCTTCAGAAGAGGAAATAAACATGATGACTTATGTTGTTACAAAAAGCATATCTGCTTTCAAACTATACTCTAACTATTAGTAAAATTCCCTCATTTTGTGTTATAAACTTTCTCAATAGATTTATCAAACTATTTAATATTGAAATGCAGAATGGCAATCCATTAGACAGATGCTTGAGTCTTTTGGAATCAGTTATAAGAATGCTTCTAGATTCATAAACTGTTAAGTGATATGACCATATTAAACATGAAAAGACTAAGATTATGCAAAAGAAATCTATCTTAATTATCATATAAATTCAATACAAGATATAGTAAAGCATAAATTAATTCAGCTTATATTAGTAATATAAGTGCATTTAATATTTAAAAAATTAACATTTTAATAAGATAATAAAAAAAGATCAATGTTAAAGATAAGCATTAGGATATTAATGCTTTTTTTGCCTTTAAGATTGATAATTTATCTAATAAATAAAATGCAACTAAATAGTTATTGCAAATGCCATTTAATACTTGAAATAACAAAGCAAGAACTTATTTTTTCATAAATCTCTCAGTCTTTTTAAGAAAATCATCAAGTTTTATCATAAAATGAAGCGATTCAAAAAGATAGATTAAATGAACAAGAAGATCAACTAAAAACTCAATTTGATAAATGTAAATTGGAATTTCAGAATTCACAAACACTATTAAACGATTATCATAAGGAATAATAGACTTTAAATTTGTATGAGGTGTTATTATTTATTTTCAAGCAAAAAATATAATGAAATTTAAATACAACCAATTGATTAACCCAATAAATCTGTAGACTTGCAACAAGACTAAATATCTTTCATAGAAATCTTATTAAACACAAGAGAGTTTGATAATATGCACTCAATCAACTCATCATGATCAAGACTTATCCCAACAAGTAGAAAGATATTAACTTACTTAATGTAAAAAGTAACTCAAAATAATAAACAATCAAAACGAATGAAAATATTTCAGAAAAAAGATGATTAGAAATCTAAAGCAGCGAGTTATTTTGGCAGCTTAAGTTAGAACTTTGATGTATATAATGAAGGAACCGAAGAATTATTAAAAAATAGTTAGGAAAATGAGTATTGTTTTGATCTAAAATCATAGAATAGTGACAGTGAAAATTAGTTATTTATTTGATGCTAATTAGTTCTATGAAATTATGATTTATTAATCAAATTACTTTAATTAATTTAATAAAAATAAAATGAATCTCTTTTTGAACAACACTTTCCATCACCCACCCATATAGAAGCTCGAAGACACTCTTAATTCTAATGGAAATGTTAATAAATATCCATTTTCAAATGAAGGAGCAACTAATTAATAAGCGAATAGTAATTTACATTAGAGAAACAGGCTTAACCCAAATTTGCTAAGGTAATCACTTGATAATAAATAGCACATAAATAACTTAAGATTTAGCCCTTAAAAGTCAATTATCCTAAAAAGCAATCGTCTAAATAAAGTGGGTGGCAGGTTTCTCCCTAACATTTAAAATCTGAAAAATTCATTATTAAAACCCTAATCAAATCACTCCAAACATTTAAGCTTTGATACATCACACTACAACCAGACATAAAATAATACTTCTCTCTCCCCTCTTATGAACAAAAAACAAGCAAGCGAAATCGCTTAAAAACAGTAACTCCAAGATGAAGAAGATTTCGAAGTGATGGTGAGAAAAAAGTATAAATTAGATGATTAATCTTTAGTGGGCATGGATTACAAAGAACGCAATCGAAGATTATATGAAATGCTTAAAAAGTACTAGATATGCGTCATACCAGAAATAGAAAACATTGATAATTTACCTGTGTTCTCGATTATTGAGACTAGCTTGAAAGATACTAACAAGAAATCTAAAATCAAGCGTATGGAAACTGATTTAAAAAACAGTAGCCCCTCATAAAATATTGCGAAGAGGAAACAGTAAATTAATGTCAACGATAGCCCTATTAAGTAACAGTAAAATAGAGGGGGTAGAAGTAGGTAAACTTCAATGTTTGATCCCAAGAACTTCAAAGGAAATATTGAGCTATTTCAGCACTTAAATGACATTACAAATGCTAAACTTAAAAACAAAATTGACTAAAGTGATTCTCTAAATGTTAGAAAGCGCAGGAAGGGAGGCTAGTTTGGTGGACTTGTGGAAGACTTTGGATATGAAGAAACTCCAAAGAATAAGAAAGAAAGTTCAGGCATTAATATTATTGAATTTAAGCTACAAAAGATTTTGACACAACATGGAAGAAATCTTGACGAGATAAAATAAGATATTAGTGATCTGAAAAATTTACAGGTTCCTACTAAACCTAAAAAATTCATATATTTTCTGTAATATGCTACTAATTATGGATAAGTTTAGAATCAAGAATCACTTGAAAAAGAGATTATTGTCTAATGCGAAAGTTTCAGTAAATAACATAGATGAGATCTTTGAAATGCATGAGTAGCGAGAGGAGGATGACTAATTTGTAATTAAACAATCAAACTTCACAGACCCAATGCCAGGATAAAATTACAATCATCATAATAATGATTAGAGCAGTTTTCACTCCAAACATAGAGAATCTCTTCCAAGAAAAACAATCAACGTTTAATCCAATAAACTTAATGTGTATCTGATAAAGCAAAGCACAAAAAGGTCCAGATGAAGCTCTACTTAGTAAACATCTAGAAAGCTGTATCATGATTCAGAGAACTCTGCGACTAAAGTTAGGATGCATGTTGAAAATGAACAGCTTAAGACCACATATATGCATGAAAAGAAGAAACTGGAATATCAAATATTCAGAGATAATCAGAAAAACGAAGTTACTCAAAGAATTTTGCACATGGTAGATGATGGAAGAGAGAGCCCAAAGCCTGTTTATAAATACGAACAGATCAAATTGAAGTTTAAAGAGGCAGAGAGAAGCAGAAGAAAGCAATTCTATTGATAATTTAAATTCCACTTTTTATTTATTCCATAAAGGTCAATTTGGATCAGCTTTTTCAATTGAGGATCTAGATGATGAAAACTAGAATAATCACGTTTCACATAGAAAATAATCTAACGATAATCACTTCAAGCAGAATAACAGCGACTAAGAAATTAGTAGTGATAATTGTAGTTCATCAGAAGAAGTTGACTAATTCAACCAAGATTAGGTTCTTGATAAGATATTCTTTAATAAACTTTCATCATATATTTTGTGTGTGTTTGTATGTATTTTCATTGTTTAAGAGAAACACCTCAGCTAGGAAAAGTAGTGATCCAACTAAAGGAGTCAAAGTTACTTTAGCAAAAGGTATAAAATTAGCTCTTAACAAATGACTATATTTATATTTAAATCTAAATATTTATTGCAATTCATGATTAAGTAAGCCTTCTCCTGTTCGTAAAAAAAAATTGAAGAAAACTTATTCTAACGATTTAAATGCAAAGTAAACATTAATATTTGACTTATGTATGCTTCAGAACTTGAATACCATATCATCTGCATAACCTAATTCCTTCAAGTGTTTCTTCATCATTTCTTCGAAAGGAGGAGGACCGCAAAATAGAATAATGGTATCTGCTGATGGGGCTGGCAAATTTTGGCTTATCATCTCCTTGGTTACAAATCCTACATTCATTATATGTTATTACTATAATAAATTTTTATGGTTTGATATATGTGAATATTGCCTTCCCAAGGCTTTCCTTCTGGTTTAACATCAACAGTATAAGTTAACTTAAACCTATCTTTGTTATTTTCTTATAGCTGATCAAGCTCATCCTTCATCAATAAATCGTCAACAGTTCTGCATCCAAATAAAAGACTAAGATTTGTGCCATCATCACCCTATAATGCTGCTTGGGCAACTTAATAGCTACATAAATGTTTAACAACTAACACGTTTATTTTCCTTAATTATCATACTATAATCAAAATTAATAGCATGGAGTGATTCCAGTGCCACCAGCAACCATACCAATTCTAGTTTTTCTAATTTTTTTTCTAGTAATCAAGAAATTGCCGAACCCTTCGTATGCGAGTCTCCCTTTAGGTCCTTCCATTAACATAATGGCGCCTGGTTCTAAAGTCTCTAAATATTAAGTCATCAACCCTCCTTCTGGGAATCTTGGATGAACATTTTTGCGGTAGATTTTAATCACAAAATCAACATATCCATTATTGAAGATAGTGCTAGTGGGAGTATACTTTCTTTGAACTAATTCACCCTCTGGTTTCTCCTTTGTTGGCATCACTGCTGAGAAAATTACATGTTAACCAATAGGAAGACCAAAGGTGAAGTCAGGATCAGGGAAAGAGAATCTGAATATGAAAGTATCTGAAGTAATCTTAATTTTCTTGGCTAATTTAAGTGAAATATTACCGTCTTCATCCTTCTGTAGTTTTTGCAATACTCCACCCTCTTTTGGGACTCTAAATGACTCAATCTTTCTTTATTTTTCTTCAGTAGCCTTTCTTGTTCTATGTATAAGCGTTCTTATGATTAGGAGAATTCCTATCATTATGAAAATGTAGAAATTCTTTGAAAGACTCGATTGAGGCTCAGGAATAGCCTGACTAGGATCTTAAAATGATGCACCTTCAGCAGTCATTGTTAATAAACTATTTTATAATATCTTATTATAATTAATTACTTATTAAGCCAATAGATATTAGTAAACGAAAGCTGATTATAAGTATAAATTAAGTTGTTTGTATAATTTTGAAATTAAGAAATAGTAAGAAGTTTAAAAATGAGTGGAGACACAATTGGCATCATGGATCCAGCTTTCTTTGTTAGCAAGTCAGAAATCCTTAACTGGGTTAATGACCTTCTAAAGGTATGTTAGAAATTATCAAATAATCAAAGCCTAATCATCCTTTCTAAAGTTGAATGTGCAAAAGATTGAGTAGTGTGCTACAGGAGCAGTATATTGCTAAATCATTGATGCCATTTACCCTGGTTCAGTGCAAATGTCAAAAGTCAACTGGTAAGCAAAGCATGACTACGAGTTTGCTTACAACTACAAAGTACTTCAAGTTGCTCTCTAAAAGAGCGGCATTTCTCGCTACATTGATGTAAGCCAATAAAATCTAATTCTGATAGCATATTCTAAACTTAATATAGCCAACTAAGTTGATGAAAGCAAAGTACCAAGATAACCTTGAGATGATGCAGTGGATCAAGAGATACTATGACATCAATTCTAAGGGCGAAGGTTATGATGCCGTATCTCGCAGAAAAGGAGCTGACCTTTATTTGATTGGAGAACCAAACGGAAAGTCAAACCATGCTCAACCAAGACCCATGACATAACCAGCTGCTCATTCAATGAACACTCATCAAGCACCAGCTTAAAAGAAGATTGTATCTGTGACTGCAAATGTTCCTTTCGGAAATTAATCAAAATGTTTTCATAATGATATTATTATTTTAAATATATTTATTTGAATTATTTATATGCTAAACATTTTAATCAAGTTTTCATGTTAATAAAACATTAAAATTCTAATTTTTAAATGACATTTAATTTACAAAAATATCCAATCAAATTAAATGTTTTTTATTTAATAATTAAACAAATAATATTATCTATAAATATAGCTCTTTCACTTAGATATAATTTTACTTATCAATGATATGTAAACTCATTTGAGTTTAAAGTTTTTGATAAAACAACGTTAAAACCAGATATTATAATTTGAGTTTTGAATGTGACAAACAAAGTAGCCCATTCCCTTGTGAATTCAGTAAACAACTCAGCTCAATCAATTAAGCAAAGTGGTGTAAGTTAGGCTTCCTTTGATCTTCAGCAGCAGCAGCTCGAACACCTCCAGAAAGACTGCTCCACTAAAGATGACGAGATTCTCTAACTACAAGATAAGATTAGGATGCTTGAGATGAGGTCTCAAGAAGTCACTTTAGAGAAGGATATGTACTTCAACACCCTCAGCTGTTTGGATGAATTCGTGTCCCAGTCTCTCTCACAGCAAGATGTCCAAGCAAACCAGGTTGCTCAACAATGCCTAAGATAAGTGCAGGAGATCATGATGATGGAAAACTCTAATCCATCTATGGGGGCTGATGTAGCCAGAAGCAGAATGCAGCAATCCTTTGAATTGAACTAGTAGGAATTCCAGTCACACAGTGATGATAACAATCATCAAGAAGTTAATCATGCTAACCCTAGTGGTGTTTCTGCAACTCAAGATGTAAACATGGTGGAATATTTTTGAGGCAGAGTTGTTAAATTTGTTTTATCAAAATCTTTTAACTCGGAGAGATTGCTTAAGTGAAGTTAAATACGAGATAAAAGATATTTTGATAACAAAGACTGAACTATTATATTATTCATTAAAATAGAATGAAATAGAAAATTAAAATTATATTTTCTAAAGTAATAATTGATAGAGAATTAAAGATAATCTTGTTTTCTTAGAAGTTATAAAATCTAATAAATTTCTAAAAATAGTAGATTAACACCAAAAATCATATTTAATAAATAATGAACTTAACAATAAACTTTTTATATCTTTAATTTAGAAATAAAAAATTATTTTTAATGATTTAAAAAAATCTTTAATTATAATTTAGATAGTAAATTGAGGTAAAAATCTTTAACAATAATTATATTTCCTATTAAATTTATTTAATAGTATATTTTTATTGCATTTTCTATTTGTATATTACTTAAGGAATATATAAAGTATTTATTAAATATTAACAATATCTTCATCATCAAATCTAATTATAATTTCAAATATCAAAAGCACTAATTTTATGGCAACTCATCGCAAAGATATTTATTTTAAACCATTTATTCAGCTCTTGTCTAGTATCATCATCGAACCAACATAAACATAATCATGACTACTAATAGCTCTATCTCTAAACTCATAATCATTGCTGGAAGTCTTCACAATCATTCAACCCAATCTAAGCTTTCTTCAAAGAAGTCGAGAGGTTAGTCAAACTCTTAAGTGCATCAATTCTTAACACTCTGCCTCTTGTCAGGTTACTCTTTGCTTTGCCACTTTTGGCACTACCAAGATCACTCTTCAAAGTATCAACCTCAACACTCTCGCAATCATCATCTTCCTCCTCTTCTTCATCAGTCTCTTCTATCACATGCTCCAAGTCAAGCTCATCTTTGATTCTCTAGTCAATCTTTGTTATCAAATCGTCTCCTTCTAACCTATTAGTTACCTTGTTGTTTCTGCTCTCTCTGTTGCTAACAGTGCCACTTTGAAGGTACTCAGGAAAACTTCTGAGAAGATTTTGCTTGATTTTAGTTAGTTTACTGACGTAAAGAGCTCTTTCATAATCTGCCTTGCTCATCTGAACATAACCGAATCTTTCGTTTTCATTCAAAGTTTTCCACTTGTCTACGATGTAAAAAAAAATGCAAAAATATAGTGTACAAGACTTTCTCTTTGTTAGACATCAATGGTTGAGTCTATCTTAATAGTGCTTGCTACTCTTTTCTAAAGAGTTTATAGGGGGAGCTGTATCTTAGCTTTTCATTGGGCAGGGGTCTAAGGGCTTTCTGGGATAGTGATAGCTGAATCTTGTGCTGGAGAGTTTTATCTGAAAATTCATGATCTTGGTGAATATCATCAGCCGATTAAAACTACTGTCTAATGCTTTCTTTTCTTGAGAGTCCTTGTGAGAAAGATTAAGACTTTGGAGTAGGGCTAGATTGATGCTTATCAGAAATGATGTTTTTAGTTTGAGTTTCTAAAGTAGTTGAAGGGAGAGACTTGATCTCATGGATCTTTTGCCTCAAGGAGTTCTTAAGCAAAGCTGACTTCTCTAACTCTACGAAGTATTCTGCTCTCTCCATTTAATAATAACTTGTGATGAAAATAAATAATAATCCCCACATTTTTATAAACACATTCTTGCTTGATCATAGTAAGCATCCTTCTCTCTTTTGGAGAGTTTGAACTTCCACTAGTTGAAGATGTAGTCTTTCTGTTCCTACTCAGATAAATGAGGCATGAATGACTTCACTATTATTGCCTATTTCTCAAAATACAACTGCAGAGGCGTGTAGGGTGGCCTTGGCAAAGTGATCTGTGCAATCTTTGCTTCAATTTCATCGATCAGCTCCCACTAATACCTTGAAAGCTTTTCCTGATTAGTGAATGGAGGTGATAATTAAGGAGAAAACGACTAGAAATTAGAATCATAGCTGCCAATAATTTTGTTTCTTGATGGAAAGTTGAAGTTTTGAAATGGGGTAGGAGTTTGCAATCTTGGGTAATGGCCCCTGGAGGGGGCAGATAAATTTTTTTCTAAAAATTTCATATTATCGTATAAATGTCAAAACATTAAAATAACTTATTATAAATTAATAATAAGGTCATTAAGGTCACTTATGATAATTTTAAGAAGTATAAGGAAACTTTTTTATATTTTTATTCTACATTAACTAGCAAACAATAATAAGTTTATGTTAGATATAAAATAGACATTGTTTAATTTAATATGATACTTGTAATTTTATGAAATTTTCTCGAGATTACCTAACATAAACTTATTAATGTTTGCTAGTTAATGTAGAATAAAAATATAAAAAAGGTTCCTTATACTTCTTAAAATTATCATAAGTGGCCTTAATGACCTTATTATTAATTTACAATAAGTTATTTTAATGTTTTGACATTTATACGATAATATGAAATTTTTAGAAAAAAATTTATCTGCCCCCTCCAGGGGCCATTATTCCAATCTTGAGAAAGTAGACTGAGTAGAACTTTGAGTTTTGTAGTCAATTGAGTCTGGCTTGTAAACCTCCTTAAAATTTTAAGAATGTAATAACTAATAAGTTGAGGTATAGAAGCTGTCAAGATAATTATGGCAATACTAGTTTGGTGTCTCTTGAGTTTGGCTGTAATGCTTCTCATCCGCATTAATTTAGCTCAAAA